>JAKUCM010001173.1:0-43237 GCA_023374145.1 Lepidium sativum | reverse complement strand
TTAAGGAGTCTGATGAATTAGAGGAGGAACTTCGATTATGGGCTTCATATAGGGGGCAGACTTTGACTAGAACTGGTATGCTCTTTTTGTTAATTTTCTTTGCAGTGAAAGATTAAATGGATGCAATGGATATTTGTTGATAAATCATACGATATTTTTGCAGTAAGAGGAATGATGTACTATCGAAAAGCATTGGAGCTACAGGCATTTCTCGACATGGCTATGCACGAAGGTTTTCTTCCTAATTAATATTATACTGCAGAGTCCAAAGGGGATAAAATCAATTCACACAACATTTTGTTGAGGCTGAGTTATTCTGAAATTTGCTTCCGCAGATTTGATGGAAGGTTACAAGGCTGTAGAACTAAATTCAGAGAACAATTCAAGAGGCGAAAGATCACTGTGGGCACAGTGCCAAGCTGTTGCTGACATGAAATTTACATATGTTGTATCATGTCAACAATATGGTATTCATAAACGATCCGGTGATCCTCGTGCTCAGGATATATTGAGGCTTATGACAAGGTATGCAGAATAGTTTTTGTTGTCTTTTTTTACTTGTTTGACACTGATGGTTTTGTTTACAATTGGCAGATATCCCTCGCTCCGTGTTGCATATATTGATGAGGTCGAAGAACCTGTGAAAGACAAGTTAAAGAAAGGGAACGAGAAAGTGTATTATTCTGTTTTGGTAAAGGTGCCTAAATCAACTGATCATTCTAGCCTAGCACAAAATCTGGACCAGGTAATGCAAAGCAATCTTACATACGTCTCTAGTTAAAGATTCTGAAATCTTTTATTATGTGCTAAATATATTTGTGCACCTTTTGTCAGAAAGTGGTGCTAATGCTGAATTTTTTAGTGTGGTTTTCTAATTGTCAATGCTAAACATGTCCTGCAAAGATTAATCAAAAGGAAATTTAAAGACATACACCTGCGTTAACCATTCTGCCTCTCAAAAATACACTTCTTTTTGTGACATTTTTTTTATAAAGACATCTAACCGTTATTATACAATCTCATGTTTGATTAGTTATTTTCTTTCTCTTGATTCTTACATAGATGTATTATGTGTATATTAATGCATCTGTCTTTTAGGTTATCTATAGGATTCGGCTTCCTGGACCTGCTATCCTTGGAGAGGGAAAGCCAGAAAACCAAAATCATGCTATCATTTTTTCTCGTGGAGAAGGTTTACAGACTATAGATATGAATCAGGTATGCACTAGTTCTTTTTTAGCCTTATAGTTATCATGGTGCTTTGATTTAAGTTCTTATGGTGCCATTTTATTCAGGATAATTACATGGAGGAAGCATTAAAAATGAGGAATTTGCTTCAAGAATTTCTTACAAAGCATGATGGTGTGAGGCATCCATCTATTCTTGGACTAAGGGAGCATATATTTACTGGATCGTGAGTATTTAGTATTTTTTGTTAATTTTTAGTGGTTTGTTTCTCTTTGGCTCGATGATTTTTGGTTATCTCTAAGAGCAATTGATGCTTTCGCTTTGCAGTGTTTCGTCCCTTGCTTGGTTCATGTCGAATCAAGAGACTAGTTTTGTTACTATTGGTCAGAGATTATTGGCCAACCCTTTGAGGTAAGTGTGCTTTCTGAGATCGCTGTAGTGATGACAACAGATGATTATCTATGTTATCATTTCCAAATCAATATGTTGTTCGCTCGCAGGGTTCGTTTCCATTATGGTCATCCAGATGTGTTTGATAGACTGTTTCATCTAACAAGAGGTGGTGTTAGCAAAGCATCGAAGGTAATCAACCTTAGTGAAGATATATTTGCAGGTAAGTTTTACTCTTACAGAGGACTATCTGTTTCTTTCGTTGACTTTAAGTGATTTCCTTGCTGAAGAATTACTAGTGTTTGGTTTTGAGCAGGATTCAATTCTACACTACGTGAAGGAAATGTAACCCATCATGAGTACATACAAGTTGGTAAAGGAAGAGATGTTGGTCTAAATCAGATCTCTATGTTTGAGGCCAAGATTGCTAATGGTAATGGAGAGCAGACACTAAGTCGAGACATTTACAGGCTTGGACACCGTTTTGACTTTTTCAGAATGATGTCATGTTACTTCACCACTGTTGGCTTTTACTTCAGCACCCTGGTATTATTTCGTTCTGTTTTAGTTGAACCAAGTATCACACAACAAGCTCGGGTTTGAACCATTTTATACTGTTTTCACAGATTACTGTTCTCACGGTCTATATCTTCCTTTATGGACGCCTCTATCTTGTTTTGAGTGGGCTTGAAGAAGGATTAAGTACACAAAAGGGGATCCGAGACAATACACCTTTGCAAGTAGCTCTTGCTTCGCAGTCTTTTGTTCAGATTGGTTTCCTGATGGCTTTACCTATGCTTATGGAAATTGGATTAGAGAGGGGGTTTAGGACTGCCTTGAGTGAATTTGTTCTGATGCAGCTTCAATTGGCCCCAGTGTTCTTTACGTTCTCTCTTGGGACGAAGACCCACTACTATGGAAGGACCTTACTTCATGGTGGTGCCAAATACAGGTCCACAGGCAGAGGGTTTGTCGTGTTTCATGCCAAATTTGCTGATAACTACAGACTCTATTCCAGGAGCCATTTTGTGAAGGGGCTTGAGATGATGCTGCTACTCGTTGTGTATCAAATTTTTGGCAGTGCTTACAGAGGCGTACTTGCCTATCTATTGATCACCATATCTATGTGGTTTATGGTCGGGACTTGGCTTTTTGCTCCCTTCCTTTTCAATCCTTCTGGTTTTGAGTGGCAAAAAATTGTTGACGATTGGACAGACTGGAATAAATGGATGAACAACATTGGAGGTATTGGTGTCCCGGCAGAAAAAAGTTGGGAATCATGGTGGGAGGAAGAACAAGACCATCTCAGATATTCTGGAAAGCGCGGTATAGTTGTTGAGATTTTGTTAGCCCTGCGATTCTTTATCTATCAGTACGGGCTTGTTTATCATCTGACAATTACAGAGAAGACGAAAAACTTTCTGGTATGAAACAATTATATAATCTCTTAATGTTTGGTGTTTTCTTATCAAATTATTAAATCTCTTCGTTTGTAACTCAGGTTTATGGAGTATCATGGCTGGTGATTTTCTTGATATTGTTTGTGATGAAGGTGAGTTTACTTGATATAGGTACCAATCTCTTGTCAATTTCCTGGACATTATGGTCACTAATCGTAGTATTTTGTTTTTCTCAGACTGTTTCGGTTGGAAGGCGGAAATTCAGCGCGAGTTTTCAGCTGATGTTCAGGTTGATAAAGGGGCTAATATTCATGACATTTATCGCAATTATTGTGATATTGATCACACTGGCTCACATGACGATACAAGACATCATTGTGTGTGTCCTTGCCTTTATGCCTACTGGTTGGGGGATGCTCTTGGTAAGTATCTTTCTCTTGGAGTCTTAACTGTAAAAATATGTTGCGTGTGTGGCTAAAAACAAGACAACAATTTGTGTTTGCAGATTGCGCAAGCGTGTAAGCCGGTGGTTCACAGAGCTGGATTCTGGGGATCAGTGAGGACTCTGGCTCGTGGTTACGAGATAGTAATGGGACTACTGCTATTTACTCCAGTGGCATTCTTGGCTTGGTTTCCATTTGTGTCAGAGTTCCAAACTCGTATGCTTTTCAATCAAGCGTTCAGTAGAGGTCTTCAGATCTCTCGAATCCTTGGAGGACACAGAAAGGATCGGTCTTCTCGAAACAAGGAGTGATCTCATCTCTTCTTTGTCTAGTGCAAGATGTTATATGTAATCTTCATGTTGGTACAAGTAGCGAATCTTATGGATTGACTATTCTTAAAAATTAATATAGTCTAGTTTTCAACAGATTGGTTTAGAAAAACATTGTAGTAGCATTTATTCAGTAAATTAGACGTGATCTTATCATAGACCACCCAGCTTTGCTTGAATTACAAGATACAGCGACGGCAAAATTCACAAAAGCCCTAGTATTGATATTTCGTTAATGGGCCGCCGAAACAAAAGCCCACAATCAAAAGAGAGTCAACAGATCAAAAACGGCCCAAAAAAAGTAGGAAACGTGGCGGTTACAGGTAGGTCCACGACATTTGTACGAGAATGATAAAATCTGTCTGGCTCGTTCCAGCCTGTAAACGGTGAAATCAGAAATGTGTCCGTACAACCATAGAACAAATCGGAAAATGACGGATTTGGCCATAAAAGCTTATAAAAACGAGGGTAAAACTGGAAGTTTATCCATATTAGACGACACCTATCGTCATCACCCTTGTCGACTCTTAACCCCACTCTCTCCCACCATTACCAACAGAGGTTTTTGAAATGGCGGCGATGATGAAATACAAAGGAAGCGTTTTTATCATCATTATCTTCCTTCTTCTTTCCTCTCAACTTGCTCACTCTTCTTCTACACGATGTAAGTCACTCTTTTCATCACAACATCTTTCATCGTTTCTCCATCGTTTGGTTCTATAACATTGTATGACTCGTCTCTTCTGTCTTTTGTCTGAAGCCTTCTTTTTGTTAAAATCAACTGAAGATAAGAAAGCCATGAAAAAGGTAATCTTTTCTTCTTAATACTATCATTCCACAGACAGTGTTTTGAAGTTTTTTCACCCAAAAAGATGGGACTTTTTTGTTTTCTAGCTTTGGATTTTGATGTTTGTTTATTCGTTAGTGTTTTGATGCAAAATGAATAAATATTGCTTTTTGGGGAACAGGAGAAGGAGACTAATGGAGGATCAGGAAATGAAGTTGAAGAAAGACAAGTTCCGACTGGATCCGACCCTCTCCATCATAATAACTTTCCCTTTACTTCTCCATAGACGATCTCATTTATGTCTTTACTTCTTTTTCAGTTTTGGTTTTTGTTTATCTGAATGTTAGTTTAGATATAGAATTTCAATTGAAGCAAGAATCTGTGAAGCATTTTTTTGTCATATTTTTGGAAATATTAATTGTGGATGCTTCAGAAAGATGTCAAAGCGCAACTAAACCTCATTAGAAAAACAATTATGAAGTCCATAATTTGGGTTTATAACTTGCATGTATACATATTTTTGGGCAAGACAAATGTAACTGACATATACTTAATTTTGACTGAATATATATTACGTAACAACAAAAGTGAAAGTACATAATATAGAGTTTTAGTGTATACGATTTGAACCAAAGTGAAAATGGTTACATGAAGTGACACTTATTGTTTAAAGGGTTTACCATGAATAACATACTTGACTAGAATGAGACATATAGATGGGAATGGGTCACTTGACATATATAAAATAGATTAATCAAAATAATCTTTCTGATGTATCAAATAGGAAAATTATCATACCCAAGTACCAAATCAGCACTCTTAAGACATAAAATTTAGACTTTTAAAACGCTATAAATGAAAATAGAGTAAAATATCGATATAAAAGTTAGTTTTTTTGTTTCAACAAGTGATTTTTTCCGTGTATATTGAAAGCTAGTCAATACCGTTAAATTATAAGTTTTGGCGGGCCATAAAAAAACGAGAATCATTAAATATTATAATTTGTTTTAGTATCAAATCCATAAATTTTTCTTTATAATTAATTTTCTCATTAAACTTTCTGTTTCATGATGGAGAATCCACATGTTAGAGAAAATAAGAATTTGATGATAAAAAAACTGTAAACGGAGCAAACAAGGGACGTGAGCAAAAGAAACAATATGAAAATGTTGGATCTTATTAAAATAAATACTTCTCCTATCACTCTCATTGAGTCGTCTGTTTTTCTCTGCGGCTCTAATGGCTAATTTCCCACCTTCCTTCTCCTTCAAATCTGCCCCTCCCTCTGGACCTTCTTCTTCCACTAGTGATCGTAACTTATGTTCCGCCGAGCAGTTGATTCTCAATCTCAGCAATCCCGAACTTAGGGAGAATGCACTTCACGAGTTGTCCAAGGTCTTCTCTTTACCGAAATTCACTTCCTTGTCAATTTTTTACCGTTTGGGTTTTCATTTTCTGCGTTTTGTTCGATGAAATTTGGAAATTTTGGGTTGTTTAGTCCTTTGAATTGTGTACATGCTTTCCGATTTGTGATTATTCTTCTTACGTCCGGCAAATTTTCCAGAGAATTTGTAGGATTATCGTTGGGATTGTAAGATTAAGCTATTCATCCCAAATGCATTTTGGCCTTTGGTCTCGATTGTGATCAGTTTTATATATCAAAGGATCTCTGAGTTGTTTAGAGGGTTTTACGAAAGTAAAATGTTTTTGATGTTTTGAGTTTCAATTTAATGTTGACTGAACTCATTACTCTCCATTGCTTGCATTAGGCAGAGGATAATTTCATTTCTATCAGTGATATAGCCTGTGCGTCCTGTGTTTTTGTTTTTTATTTTCATTTTTCAGAAGAGAGAGATCTTTCAAGATTTGGCTCCCCTTTTATGGCATTCTGTTGGTACCATTCCTGCTCTTCTACAGGTACTCTCTCCATGTATGCTGCTCTAGTTTTGGCACTTGTTCTTTATTCTTCAGGGGGAAATTATTTATTGCTTGATTGCTTCTCTACATACTGCATTATCTTAAAAACAATGAATCTGATGGACACTGTATTGGTTAAAATGTAGTCATTTTCTTTCTTTCCTCATATCAGGAGATTATCGCAGTTTACCCTTTCCTATCTCCTCCAACTATGACTCCTACTCAATCGAACAGAGTCTGCAATGCACTAGCGCTTCTTCAGGTGCATAAATCTTTTTTGGGGAATATGAAAAAACGTTTATATATGTATTCTCAATTTGGAAGACTCTAATCCCTGTTGATACCCTACTCTCTTTACATCCAGTGTGTTGCTTCTCATACTGAAACGAGAATGCTGTTCCTCAAAGGTACAATTATGTCTGCAAACAGTTGCAAGAATTTTGTGGCTTATGTATATGTAGATGTGTCATTTTGTGGAAGTACATTAGCTGATTACCCAGCCTGTAATACCAAAACTAGTTTCAAGAGCCACCTTGTTGATCTCTCTTTAATTGATCACGACAACTGAATTCTGTGGTTATACTATGCTTAAAGCTTAAATTCAGTTGCTTTTTCAAAATTCAGCTCATCTACCATTGTACCTGTATGCTTTCTTGAACACATCAAGGAAGTCAAGACCCTTTGAGTACCTGCGGCTCACTAGCTTGGGGGTTATTGGTGCACTTGTCAAGGTATTACCTTGATTTTAAATTATTTTCCCTTGTCTGGTTTATGATTTTTTTTATGTCAATAAGACAGGAACACGCACCTCTGATTGTCTGACAACTGTTTAGCTATTAAATACAATATGGTCCTGGTAAATTTATAGTGTTGATTTGAAAACAACCATAAAGTACTTTAAGACCTTTGAGTAAATACTGCTAAGATTTAATGTAATCATTGTCTATCTTATTAATATGGATTTTTCACCATTGTTCATTTTGTTTGGTAGGTTGATGATACAGAAGTGATCAGATTCCTTCTTCAAACTGAAATTGTCCCATTGTGCCTCCGGACAATGGAAAATGGTAGCGAGTTATCAAAGACTGTAAGTTTGTCTACTTTTAGAGTCTTGTATGTATATTAAGATACATGAAACATGTATATGTATCAAGTTTCCTATCACTTATTTGAGCCATTTACATAGGTCTGAAATTGTTGCTTCATACAAAGAAGTATTGCTTCTGCAGTTGATGTTTCTGCTTGGTTTTGGGCGTGCACAATTCATCTGATTGTTTTTTTTGAGCTGGTTTTTTCAGGTTGCTACCTTCATTGTTCAGAAAGTTTTGCTGGACGATGTTGGGCTTGAGTACATGTGCACCACGGCCGAGAGGTTCTTTGCTCTGGGTCGAGTTTTGGGAAATATGGTTACTTCACTTGCAGAAGGACCCTCTCCTAGGCTGCTGAAGCACATCATACGCTGCTATCTGCGCTTGACAGATAACCCGAGGTGCAATAATTATCCCTTCATTTGAAAACAATTATATGAACTCTTTCTTACATGATGCAGTTATTGATGACATTTTAGAGCCTGCGATGCACTTGGAAGTTGCCTTCCAGATCTTCTGAGGAATGCTACCTTCAGCAGTTGTCTCTATGTAAGTGCCATCATTACTAATACTGATACCAAGTTGTTATCAATTAGTTTATTTTATTATTGTCTCATTTCCTTTGGTACTTGGGACTCGGCTGTTTTAAGCTAATCATCTTTCTTATGTTTACAGGATGATCCACCTGCAAGGCAATGGCTGCATCAACTGCTCCACAACGTTAGCATGGGCGGTAGGGCAGCTCAAGGGCTGGCTCCTCTGTTTGTGAATTAAAGACTATATTATGGGCAATAACTGTTATTCATTGGACATAAAGTTAGGTGGATTCAGAATTAGAGATGAGCAAAAAGAAACTGACAACCAAAGATTTTGAGTTTGATGGATATATGTATTTGGATTTCCTGACTGCTTATGATGTTGCAGTTAATAACTAAAATTCCATTGAAAATCAATGAACCCAAGTTTAGAAAATCAACAAACGTGTTATAAAAGCAGATGTAGATAATATTGTCTATAATAGACTGTCAGATCTTGCAGGTAGCCTCCTGAAGAGATTGAGCGGCAGAGATGGAAGCTTGTGCCTGAACCTTGGATGCCTCAGCACATAAATCCCAGCAAGAAGTGCAACAACCTGAAATGGCGTAACATACAACACTATAGCAGCTATGAGACAGAAGAGCACAAACAATGTGGTCGCCCTCGGGTCTCGCCAGCTCAGCAGTGATAGAAACCGCTCTCCCTGTGTTGCAAGATCACCTATCACGGTCTGAACCCGTCCTCCTATGCTTCTGAGCCGGTCATACCGCATCCGCACAATTTCAGGGGATCGCGATGTTGGGAAAGTATCAAACTCTTCATCAAGCTCGTCAGGATGGACAGCATCTGCATGGGACAACCGTGTGTCCATGTGTGGCGGGTGTCTCGGTCTCCACCGGAAATTCCAGATTCCAATCAAGAAAAGGTACAAGAAAACCGTAGGGAGGATGAGTTCTGGGTAGAGAACTAAGATAATGAAAAGAACATGAATAAGAATTGTGGTCATTGGGTTTCTCCAATTACAGATCTGATCAAACCATTTTCCAACAGCAATGAGACCACTCAGAACATTCATGATTCTGAAAAAGTTAGCTTTACTCCTTCTCATGCTCCACATGTGGGAATCAACATCAAGCATGTACTCTACGATCTCTTTGCGAAGAGGAGGCTCAGCACGGTTCAGCCTCGCTGAGACAATGTTCATCGCCTGGTGCCTCAGGCTGTCCAGCTGGAGAACCGATAACGGGTGAATGTAATGCATTTTGGGTAGTAATGGTTGAGAATACATATGAAGCATGTTGATGAGAGATAGGCAAGTGAACCGCAAGGCTAACTGTATTTCACCCGTTTTCTTGATTCCAGAAGGATGAAAAACTAGCAACGGATATGAATGTGTGTAGATACGGTCAGCTTCAAGAGTCGACAGGCGGATTCTCACTTTCCCGATCCTCAAATCTTTCCCGCTTCCTCCTGGAATGTGTCCGTTGTCAAATGCTCCAAAAGTTATCACAGTGCAGGTATCAAACACTTCCCATGTATACTGCTCATTCCATTTAGGCGTGAAACTATCAACAATTGTTCTTGTTCTGATCCATTTCTGCCCGTACTTAGCCACGCAATATGCATCTGTTGTTCCCTTTCTATCTTTTGTCTTCATAGGCATCAGTCCGTGTGCGCTTATGATCCCTACTTCAAGCAATCCAATGCTCGGTTTCCATAGCTGTTTCGCGGTTGGCCTTAGGTCGCTGCTGTAGTGAGTTGACTCATCAAGAACATGGTATCCACCTTCAAGAAAGATTCTTAGATGAATCCTACTGGCGAATTTAATTTCTTTTTTCTCTCCGTCCACCATAATATGTTTCTCCAGGTTGAACCACCTCGAGTTAAGCAGCCTATGGTCTAACCTCCTTTGGACATTCTGCAACGGGATTGCACACAGGCCTAACGTTTCATCTTTGTTCGGTGCAACCCTATCTTCCACCGCGAGAATCAACGGCTCCTCAAAAGGCTCAGCAACAACAAACATCAGATCTTCATTCCACATCGGATTCAACGTTTTGGTCTGAGAAATACGTGTTCTCAGAGTTTGGTTTCCGAGCATTGCTTTCACGTAAATCTCAGGGAACTTGGTTTTATCATGAGGTATCAAATCTTGAGCCTCAATTACATTGACTCTTACATACCAAAGCTTTGGCGATAGATAAACCTTTGAACGGATATTCGCCACACCCTCAGGTCCAACTGTGGCTGCATCTGAGTGCCAAGCATCAGAAAAAGCTTCATCGGCTTGTGTCCCCATCCAGACAGCTAACATGAGCTCTCCTTTAACCTTACGCCCATGTCTATCCTCCAGCCGATACCACTGAGGAGCCAATGGACTATCGGGTGGAACTCGCTTAGGAATCTCATTAAGATCAAACATGATTCTACCAATCAAATCATCCGACACAAAATCTTTGTCTTTCACTATAACCTCCAAGATTGATGCTTGGATCCTCTCCTTTGAAAACGCAAATACTTGCTTCCACTCTGGATTCGACTTCTTCTCGAAATGCTTAGTCATTCCTTTGTAGTTTCCCAGCTTCACTTCCACATAAGGATCACAACTACTGGTCACATCTTTCCCCGGTAATTCCTTTGCCTTCACGACCTGGACATAGAGGTAATGCATCTGCTCAACCAAATCATATGTGCATGAGAGTTTATCACCTGTCACAGCTCCGGCACCAATCTTTGGTGAAGTCTCCTTGAGTGCAAATTCGATATTTTGCCCTGGTTTCTGCATCTTGTCTGAATCTTCTGCAATTCTATTACAAAGAATCCGTCTCTTGAGATCCAAGAACTTGTAATAAGAAGCAGTTTCAAGGGAAGCCGCTTGGTTCTATTATCTTAAGGCAACCTTCTGATACAAAAAGACATACCACTGGATCAGAGAGATTTTAACAGTTTACCAATAATGGCTACAACATATAAGTAAATTAAAGAGTAAGGAGTTTGAGACCTACACTCTACTGAGAATAAATAAGCAGTAAGAAAATGTTGTCCTAGGGAAAAAGTAAATTTGTACATGTATTACTTAATGTTATATGAAACCCTTGTTGAAGTTTTCTTACCAACAAGCAGCTACCATCGACAGAAATTCTCCTATAAACACAAAGATTCCCCAAACATGAATTTAACTTTTTCCTCAATTAAAAATAGAGCAACTACTCCTAGCTTTCTTCTAATCTGTGATCTAAACAAAGCTCGAAAGTGAAATATTTTGAAAAAAATATCCTTTACATTAAATAAAATAATAAGAAGAGTAAACATGAAGATCTATATGTAACCCAACAAAAAATGAGTAAGTTATATCTCTGAGAAACAGCTAAACCCCACAAGAAATGTTTTGTCATAATGTCTCTTACTCTTCACTATCACTGTAACTTGAGCAACTGATCAAAACAATACATTACAACTACACTAATATAATATTATACAAATGAAAACCCAAAAGAATGAATAAATGAAGACATGGTAATGTACCCAAAAGATCTAATGAAGAATAGAGAAAGTAAGTGGGAAATAATTTATTCTTCTCATGGAAAGTTGAAAAGACAGCGAAGATACTGAAAATGAGAATGCGAAGCAGAGGTGAGTGAGTGAGCTTGAGAGAAGAAGAGTGTACAGTCTAAAATAGAATTTTTGGGGGCATGTGGGTGCTAAAGCTTTAACAATTAAATTTTAAATTTTTTAATAGAATATATAACCATTTTAATAATAATATTTAATTAAAAAGCTTTAACAATTAAATTTTAAAATTTTTAATAGAAATTAGACCAATTAAAAATGAACAACTATGCACGTGAATTTTTTATAATTTGTCGAAGGATTATTAAAATTCTTAAATAAGAAACTTATCTTATTATTTTTCATAATTTTTTAGTTCTTTTCTTTTCTAAATGGCTATAAACCCCTCTTAGAAAACATTTTGGAAGTGTATCTCCTATTACTATTTTGACATCTTCTTATTCATTCTTTTTTCTATTGCCACTTCTACTTTTACACACACTCACACTTCCTCTTTCTCAAAACTTTTATTAGTTTTTATGTTTTACTAGTTTATGTCTTTGTAATGTAAGAAATCAATGTTTGTTTTGTTGTCAGCAGCTTTGTTTCATTGGACTGCGGAATACGCTTTCTGTCTACACACAGTGCATTCTTTTCAACTACTCTCTCTTGATGTTTTAGAAAAGTAAATTATTTTATTTTAATTAATATTTTAATAATTTTATACAAAATTTAATGTATTTTTAGTATTTTTGACTATATAATTTCTGTAAATTAATTTGTGATTAGTATATATTTCTTTCTACAAACATTATATTCTCAACATGTAAATTCTATAAATAAAAAATATATATGTTCATAACTTCATTATTATTGGAAGTTTAATATAATATTTATTTCACATTTAAAAATAATATCACATATGAGAATCTTTCAAGAGTGTAGTACTACTATGTATATATTTCTGAATGGTGAGAAAAGCTCACGAGACGACAAAAACAAAGATGTGCAACAGTCGATGGCACAAATCTTGTTTATATATTATTATTATAATACTGCAAATTATATTTTTTAAATGACTGCAACACACAAAGTTACAAACCACCTAAGAGGTTAAAACATCTAAACACACAACCAAACCTTATAGCTATTTTTTCTTTATTTTCTCCCAATTTACTTAAGGAGTTTTAATCAACTATTTATTTCTTCACGTTCGAACATCGAAGTACACATTGTATGTTTCATCTCTTAAGCTGAACAATGGCGATAACACAAAGTTTCTCTGTGTTCCACTCATCACGAAACTCATCGGATTGTATTGACTTATTCCTTTCTTTAAACTAAAACTTGCTGCTTTTTTAAACTTCTCATCAGTCGCATCTGAGTCACATTCAAGGCTTAGTTTCATTCCCGTCTTAAGTGTTTGATCGCTGTACACATAACAATCCTTTTTGTTCTCTAGTGTTAACGACACGCTTCCTGGCTTCCCATCAACTCCAGATATTAACCGGAAGCTATAAGCTTCTTTGTCAGTAGACGAAGAATCTTGAACCGCAAGGGAGTTATCAGTTGCTTGCATTACAAGCATGCCAGGGAAATCAAACGGTTCGATCATCACCTGGCTTCCAATTAGCTCCTCTGGACCCGAAATCTGTTGTTTAGAATCACCAGTAACAAGCCTGAAAGTCGCTGCAACAGCGTCTTGTGTCCCTGGGGTGGGTGACACTTCCATTGTGATGGTTCGGTTGTTGTTTGACAACACGTAAGATACGTTTCCAGAGTGTTGTGAAAGTGTGACAAGGTGACTGTTGTGAGTTTCAGGTATAGCGTTTATCCAATTTTCATCTTTAGCCTGAGTTGTGATGCTCCATTCGCTGCTCGTGAGTCCGACTAACAAGTAGGGGCCATAGAGTATGGCCTGAAGAGATGAGTACTCTGCCCGATCATCTGAAAATACTCACAAAAAAAGGGGAAATTAGTTTCTTTTAAGTGTTTTGTCGAAACAGAGTTGTATATACACAATGAACATGACTCGGTTCAACCTTTTATAGCTTCGAATCTGATACTCAACGGTAGCTCCATCGTAATTTGATCACCGGATTTCCAGTTCTGTTTGACTGATAGAAAATTACCTGCAAAACAAAAGGTAGGTGAGGTCCAATATGATTCTCATCTCTATAAACTAGAAACCTTTTATCAGAAACATAGGAATCCATATTCAGGCACGGGTTCTGATTTTAGAATCTCAAAACCAATTTTTAGTAAACTGTCGTTCAATTTCAGTATTATGTAAAGTTTACAGCACAATATACTCAAATCACCTGAAGCTGGTAGTTTCAGGGATTGTCCATTCAAAGATACTTTGGCACCTCCTGAGTTTGTCCAAACCGGAATTCTAAGATTCAAAGTGGACGCTTTTCCAGTGCTCTGCAAGATGATGGAGATATTAGACTGTCTGTTCAATGAAACAAGTTGGGTCAAGTTCTCAAAAGTTAACCTCTTTGGAAGGAGAAAAAGAGAATGTCACACGCATGTACGGGTCCCATGATACAACGGGTTTAACTTTCTGAGACAGCAAAAGACCTGAAGATTTCCAATCAAGTGAGCTTGATATGTATTGGGTGACATAAAGAGCTGGAGAATCCCCATCTTCTTGAAAGTAAATGGAATCTCCCAGTTTTGCAAAGGATTCAATTCCT
Source organism: Lepidium sativum (assembly GCA_023374145.1). Classification (NCBI taxonomy): domain Eukaryota; kingdom Viridiplantae; phylum Streptophyta; class Magnoliopsida; order Brassicales; family Brassicaceae; genus Lepidium; species Lepidium sativum. The sequence goes on along the minus strand of JAKUCM010001173.1, from coordinate 28,910 downwards.
GTAGAGAGAAACCACAAAGAAAAACCTCAAAACTTATCATCTTTCTGTAATTAAAAAATCTGTGGAAACCAGATGATTATGGTTAAAACTTACCAGTGCCATAGCAACACCAGAAAGCATCATAAGGTGTTCCCCAACCATGATAACTCACAGCCTTAGAAGCACCTTTACCCAGTGGGAGCATGTAGATCATCACTCCAGGCTGTGTTCCTCTTTGAATTCCGAGCACACCGTTTGTCAAAGCACGCTCGTAATAGTCTGCATAGCTAACCTCTTTTGTCCACCTGAACAGATTCCTAGATATCTGAAATAGTAGACATTTTATTATGTTATCTTGTGCAAAACATAACAAAAAGAGAAAAGAAAAAAGAAGAGTTAAAAATCCTACCTTGAGCATGTTATAAGTAGTACATGATTCCTCATTTTCAGCTTGCAGCGTAGTTGCCATTCTCTTTGGATCGTGCCTAATGTTAACATTCCCAAAGCATGGTTTGTCAAAACCAAAGTCATGTTAAATTGAACCAAACTCTAAAGTCATGTTAAATTGAACCAAACTCTAAAGTCAGGTAATAGTAGTACCAGAACTCTGCGAGAGATGTTCCTCCAGTTGCATAGCTGTGAGAAGCATTAACTATGTCCATAAAAAACATCGAGATTTCCTGGAAATCCCAATTTCAGAATCAAGAGAAACCTCCGTGATTTCTTTAGTTGATATCACAATTTTCTGGATTATGCTCAAATACCTTATGGAGTGGATCACCAGTGACTTCATACCGGAGTTGGGATCCAACAACAATGGGAATATGCGTGTTAGAGTGGAACCCGCTTATATCATCTGCCTGAAAAGAAAGCACAACATTTTATGTTATAAAATTGTTCACATCTATTTATGCTAATCATCAAGTAAACTACCTGAATTGCAAGAATTCCGAGAAAGCAAGGCTTGTCAAAGAGATGCGCAAGCAGCAAATACTTGGAGTCTCCCTGCAGAGTCCAACAAAGTAAGATATGACACAAAGCAGAGAGAAATCTAAGGAGCTTTTTTAGGAGAGCCCGATAAGATTTTAACCCACAGTGATGCTGTATAGCTGATAGAGAACATCATTCATGCCACCAGTCTCTTCGTTTAGTGATAACCAATGTCGTTCAACGCTGTAATTCCTTATCACATTACGAACACGGGCATAGAAGTAATCAGCCATCCAGGATGCCATTTTTAGAGCTTGACTGTTCCCAGCCAACTTGTATTGGTCCACCAGACCGGCTAAAATCTGTCAAATTTAACACAAAGTTGAACTCTTTTGTAAAACATACGCATATTATCTGCATTATATATGACATAATCGAGTTTCACCTTGTGAATGGTGTAATATGGAGCCCAGACAGGCTTTACAGCTTCAAACCGGTCAAAAAAACTGGTAGGAAAAGCAGAGAGATATCCTGTGCCAAATTTCTGCTGGCATTCCGATAGAGCTGAGACAAGAGCTGACATTTTTGCCTTGAGAGTATCATTATGAGTACTTGCCCACATATAAGCTGTTGCACTCAAATAGTGACCTTCAAAAAACAAACAATCAGATTTTATGAGTCATCTAGTAAAAGGTCATCCTCTGTGTACCAAACATCAAATCTCAAAACCGTTTAATGCATACTATGAAAAACATGGATCAAGAAACTGAATTAGATTAAGGACTACAAGGAAGAGCTTTATACCGACGAAATGGCCACGGAGTTCACTGTCTGGTCTCTCCCATCCTCCATAAGGATGTCCTGGTGCAGTAAGCCCAGCTTCTTTACGAAAGCTCCAGGCCAAACCATCAATATCCAACATCAATAGATACTCAAGGTTTGTCTGCTGAGCCCTCCAATGGAAGCTGTTTGGGTCCAGCCTAACGTCGTGCAAAGAGACTTCCTTGAGAAAATTACCGGATGAATTCGAGTTCTTGAACTTCCTATACATCAAAGTCCAAGCATACTCATCTTCTACTTCTGTCAACATCTTCCTTGGCAACAAACTTGACCAAGCTGCATCATCAGTAGGTGTAACATGGTAATGAGAGAACATCTCTGTCTTTAAAGTTTCGTTCTTTGATTGCAGAAGGTGGTAGCGGAAAGTATGAGATGAAAGCTCCGTAGGAATGTTTGTACACTCCTTTGCAACACAAACAACAACAAAGCTTGTGTACAATAGAGCAATGGTTATGAAGAGACTAGACTTCATCGTATCCATGTCTCCAGATGAAACAAAATCAAACCAATTCAGAAAGTGTCTAAAGGATCGATTTTGTAATGTTCAAAACCCAAAACCCCAAAATCATAAACTCAGAATCGAATAAATTAAAAACTCAAACCCCATTAAGCAGTTAGGGACAGTTGAGAGAGATTTGAATTGAAAGAAGAAACTAATGTGAGGAGATATTTATAAAGCAAAAGAGTTCCAAAGATTTAAGCAATGTCTACCACAAAACAGAGAGAACGATATAATCACGTGAAAGAGAAACAGAGAGGAACAAAAAAAGAAACAAAAGAAGGAATTTTGGGTAGAAATTCTGAGAAATAAAAGAGGTCACGGATGGTTTGTCGCTTTCGCTGTCTAGTTTTGTATTGACTCTGTGAAAAGGAAGAAACTGTATTGAGAGAGATCAGTGGGTTGTTTCTGGCTTTTCTCGAGATGAAGAATCAGTAAACGACTAAACACCATGTCCAATGGTGTAAAGGATTCCCTATTATTTTCTTCGATCGATTTAAGAGATAATAATAGTTTCATCCATAATTAACAAAAAAAAAATAGAGAAATGAAGAAGAAAGGTTTTTTCTTTGTTCAGAAGAAGATGAACGAGATGAGTATTTGGGAGAAAGAGAGACAAAATAATAAAAATAATAGAAAAAGATAATTAAACTGCATGCCGCCAATATTAAAATTTGTGCTTTTAACTTGAGTTACTGACTCTTTGACAAAATAAAACTTGAGTTACTGACTTTATTTCATAAGTTGACTCGTGAATGTTTTCAGCGAGTTTTTATTTTTTATTTTTCAAAAATTCATTTTAACCATTTAAATTTTTGAGAAACTAGTTTTTTACAGAATTTAAAAAAAAAATTCTTTTACAAACAAGAGTAAAGAAAAAAAAAGGTCTTTTTGCAATTTAGTATTCAAGTTTTTAATATATTTTTTTTCTTAAAACTAGAAAACCTCAATTTTTACAAAAGACTTATTTTTTCCAGAAATCAAAAACCAGATTTTTGATTTTTTGGAAACTAAAGTCCATTAAAAAAATCAGACACTAAAAACTGAAACAAAAAATTGAAAATCAAAACCTAAAAATTATAAACTAAAAACTAAAATCCAATTCACCATGCATGCTCTGTAAAATGATTAACTTTATAATGTTTATGTATTCCTTTTATTTTTTATTAGTTGACTTTTAATAAAAAATATTTTTAAAAGGTGGGTATTTTTAATTTTCAATATATTTGACTTAAATTTCATTTTACCCATATCTTTTTCTCTTCTTGAATCTTTAATTTTTTTTCTTTAAGTAATAAATAAAACTATAATATTTTATAAAAAGAAATATCTATTTTAAACATCAATTAGACTTATTGGATTGTTTAAGTTACTAACATAACTAGTTTGAATGATTGGAGCGCAGTAACTGGAAATAGGATGACATGTAAGTCTATTTTCAAAGAAACATAGTTTCTTTTATATTTATTAAAGTATAAAAGAATTTTATTATTAACATTATAATATATACAGACATGAGACATGTATAAACTAGTGATTTTGTATTCTATTAAAAACCTAACAATTTCTCATGGATCGTTTGGTCTTTTTGCGAGGGAGGCAGCCGCGTGATGTGTTTTACACTTGAAGGAGACAAAGAGAATGAAAAAGATGGCTTCTAAATAAAAACAAATCAGGCAAAAAAATATGTGGCTTATGATCTAATTAGATTTAAGGTGATAGATTTAAATTTCATTCTATTTTGATTTGGAAATTTAGACTACAAATCAGATGTTCTTAACAATTTAATGGTTATTTACTGACAAAAATAGAATAAAAACAAATCTATTAAAAAACTCAATTGTAAAATAACATAAAAATAAATTAAAACTATTACTATGATTTTCTTAGAAAAAACTAGTGATAAACATCATTTACTCATATTAAAATTTTAAGCTTCTATAATAGATAAAAATATCTAAACTGGATTCTGAAAGGGTTTTGATATTCTCTGTTTCATAATATATGATTCTTTAGGTTTCAAACATAAAGATTTACTTATTTTCTTCATTTAACCTTATTACTTATTTATATTAACCACAACATTTATTACAATTTAGGGACAACTTAAATAATTTTACAAGTTCTTAATTAGTGTATATTTAAACATAGTAAACAGTCAAACCTCTATAAATTAATAATTTTGAGATTATACCAAAATTATATTTTTATTAATTTATAGAAATTATTAATATATTAATTGAACTAAATATTTAATTTTGCATTATAAAACTATATTATTTTATAAAATTATTAATGTATATTAATTTATAAAATATTAATTTAAATAGGTTATATTATAGAATGAGATAGAAGGAGTATATATCTAAGTAACAAAACCAATTAATGTTTTTACTGAAGTATCATTAGTTACGTGTGAATTTGACTTCCCTGTTTTCAAAGAAGACTCTCTTTCTATAAACTACATTCAATTTAGGTCTGATGCTAAATTATAAGCAAAATCGCCCTGCAACGTCAGTTATGAAATTATAGATATAGTTTTTATAATATCAAAATAATGTAAAATACAAAATATTCTAAGTATGCGTATTTTTACCTAAAAAATCTTATAAATAGTAAAAATAAAAACACATAGATACTTCTACATGGGTTTAGTGTTAGTACATCTTTTTTATTTAAAAGTGTCAATAAATAACTATTAGATTGGTAATAACCCAATATATAATTTAAATTCTGTAATTGAAGTTGAATGTGGGATTTGAATTTGTTACTTAATTTCTAATTAAATCATAAATAAGCCAATTAAACTATTTTTTGGTGGGACTAGTAAATCTTGCAACAAAAAAAATAATGAAAATATTAATTTCCAAATTTGTCAATAGAGATAGGCTCGTGAAAGTCAAATATTATTTTTGGGTGTAAATTTTTTTTTGTCAACAATGGGGCACAAATAGTCAATTTATTTTTGTAATTTTTCTTGCAAATGCAAGCGGGAGAACTCGATCCCAGAATGTGTAAATGCGTATGTCACTTGTGGACTTATCACTTACCACTATACTAAATGTCACTTGCTTGGGTGTAATCATATACCGTCATTTATCTACAAGAATCGATAATCATTTACTGCACATAAATATATGATATATTCTTGAAAGCGCTATATCAATATTCTCTAACGTGGAGGCATTCAATAATTATAAATGTGGGAGTAAATAGAAATAAAAGATAGACCCAATTACAGCACTGGAAGAGTTGTTGTGTCTTAATGAGAGAGTGATGTCTGGTTAGTTAGATGTACTCGTCATTTGTCTATTTTTAAGAAAGAGTCCTTTCAGTATTCCGACAATTTTGTTATTCTCATCGGTGGCTAAGATACTCATGCCCTCAATTATTGGATCAAATTTTATCTTCAATTCTTATTCCTTTATTTTTTTTTGGTTCTTAAAAGTTAAGGTAATAAATCAAATGATGACAAGTTTAATTTTGTTGCTTCAAGAAATGTGCATCATCTTCACGTCAAAGTCTTAACCACTTAAGTTCTCTTTTTCGAGTTTAGTGCTAAGCCAGTTACTTTTTCAGCCCACTTGTGACTGACCTCTATGTCAACAATTAATATATGTGGTCCGATTCGATCTGAATAATTAAAGTTGCAATAACAAAACAAATACGTAAAGTTTCTCTTTGTATTGATCGTAAAATATAAGCTCAAACCAATCAATACACAAACTCTTTCTCTTGTTCGTTATGTCGTATTATACAAGCTCATAATACTCCATATATATATAGACTCTTTTCCACACTTGAAAAGGATCTATCTCTTATCATATCTAAACAGAATTATTTACCTCTAAATCTATCTAGAATCTTTAGTCTTATCTTCTACTTATTAGGCCTTATCTTTAAACTTTATACATCTTAATAAAGCTTTAACTTAGGCCTAATCATTTGAAGCTTAACCAACATTCTCCCTTCTAAGCTTCATTTCTTCTTTTGAGAAACACTTCAATCCGATAAGATCTCTCATTTGCTTGAAATGAACTCTTGCCAACGCCTTTGTTAATATGTCCGCGAGTTGTCTTTCTCCAGGAACAAATTCCACCTGAATCTGTTCGTTACTTATACACTCTCGTATGAAATGATAACGCTTGTGAATGTGTTTACTTCGTCCATGAAACACCGGATTCTTTGTGAGCTCCAACGCTGACTTGTTATCTATGTATATCACTGTCTTATCGTGTTTGTTAGCTGTTACCTCACTTAGTAGCTCTTGTAACCAAATTGCTTGCTTTGAAGCTTCCGTTGCAGCCATAAACTCTGCTTCACAAGATGAAAGAGCAACTGTTTTTTGCTTTTGAGAGCTCCACGATACTGCCGTTTCTCCATAGTAGAAGATGTGTCCTGACGTACTTCTTCCATCATCTATATCAACATTGTGACTGCTGTCACTATATCCTGAAAGCAAGTTCGTCCCTCCTTTCTTGTAGACCAAGCCGCAGTTCGTAGTGCCACTTAAGTATCTTAGAATCTGTTTTAATGCCCTTCCATGTGACTCTCGTGGCTGATGCATGTATCTACTAACCATTCCAACCGAGAAGGCCAAGTCTGGTCTTGTGTGTAACAAATATCGTAAACAGCCAATTGTCCTTCTAAAATCGGTTGCATCAATTTCTGGATCCGATTCTTCTTCCTTGCAAAGTTTCAGTCCAAACTCCATTGGAACATGTGTTTTGTTGCAGTTTTCTAGTCCAGCTTCTTGTAGTATCTTCTTTGCGTAGGCTTCTTGCTTTATCTCAATGCCTTCAATGCCTTGTTTAACTTCGATACCAAGATAGAAACTTAACCTTCCTAAATCTGACATTTCAAAATTCTGCGACATGTTTGTCTTAAACTCTTTGATGATTTTAAGTGTGCTTCCTGTCACAAATAAATCATCCACATAAACTGCAAGAATAAGACAATGTGTACCTTCAACTTTTCTGTATACCGAACTCTCTTTAGCACACCTCTCAAATTGTAATTCTCTCAAAATGCTATCGAGCTTGGTGTTCCAACACCGAGGAGCTTGTCTTAAGCCATATAAAGCTTTTGCAAGTTTGAAAACCTTACTCTCTTCTCCCTTCTTTTCAAATCCAGCTGGTTGTGAAACATACACATCCTCGGTCAAAACTCCATGTAAAAACGCAGTTTTAACATCCAAATGATGAATTTCCCATCCACTTGAAGCCGCAAATCCCATGAGCAATCTTATAGTCTCAATGCGTGCTACTGGCGCAAAAACTTCTTCAAAGTCAATACCGGCTTCTTGTGCATACCCTTTAGCAACCAACCGAGCTTTATACTTGTTTATTGACCCATCAGCATTCTTCTTCAACTTAAAAATCCACTTCAGCCCAATTATCTTTGCACCTGCGGGTCTATCTATCAATTTCCATGTCTTGTTCTTCTCAATTGAGTTAACTTCTTCTTCACATGCTTTCTTCCACTCAACTGAATCTTTTGCCTCCTCATAACTTAATGGTTCATTATTGAGAGAGAGCAGCAATCTCTCACATTCAGAGTTTGCAAGAAGCACATAATCGTTTAAATAGGAAGGTATATGTCTTTCTCTTTGTGTCCTTCTAGGCGGCAGGTCTGCAACTTCTTCTTCTCCACCTGCAGCCTCTGTGACTTCTTCTTCCCTACCTACAGCTTCTGCATTCTCATTCACGTCTTCAATGTCAGTTCCTTGGCCCGTAAACTCCTCACTATCATGATCATCATCCCATGGTAACTGAAACATTCTCTGTTTTGGATTATCACTTTCGTCTTCCTTCCACTTCCATGTTTGATTTTCAGCAAACATTACATCCCTACTAACAACTATTTTCTTTGTTGTTGGATTAAGAAGCCGATAAGCTTTTGATCCAGGTTCAATACCGAGATGAACTAGAGGCTGTGATCGATCATCAAGTTTCTTTAATCCTTCTGTTTTGACCTTTGCATAGGCTAAGCATCCAAATACACGGATATGGTCTACTCTTGGCTTTCTTTTTTTTAAGCTTTCATATGGAGTTTGTCTTTGCAATGCCCTGGTTGCAACTCTATTGATTAGATACGTGGAATGCCTAACACTTTCACCCCAAAGATAATTCGGTACATCCATTGCTTTAAGGATACTTCTAGTCATTTCCATGAGCGTTCTGTTTCGCCTTTCTACCACGCCATTCTGTTGAGGAGAATATGGAGCTGTCAACTGTCTCTTAATCCCGTTCTTCTCACAAAACACACCGAACTCCTTCGAAAGAAATTCTCCACCTCGGTCTGTCCTTAACTGTTTTACCTTTGTTTCGAATTCCTTCTCAATCATAGTGACATACTCTTTGAACTTCTTCAAAGCTTCACTCTTCTCCTTTAAAAGTATCGACCACATATACCTAGTGTGATCATCAATTAGGACAAATACATACCTGTTTTGAGCTGGAGTTGATGGCGAGATTGGTCCACAAAGGTCAGCATGTACTAATTCAAACGCCTCGGTGGCTCGAAACATACTTGCTTTCGGAAACATTACTCGACTTTGCTTCCCTCTCAAGCATGAGCTACAAAGACTTTGATTAATCTTAATAACTGGTAAGCCTTGAACCAGCTGAAGTCTCGACATCTCTTTGAGTGTTCTAAAGTTTATATGTCCAAGTCGCGCATGCCACTTCCATGATTCATCGTGAACCTTTGTGTGAAAACAGAGTGGATTCTCAATCTGCAATTGAACTTTATACAATCTATTAGCAGCTCTCCTAACTTTAATAAGCAACTCCTTATTCTTGTCGTACACGTTTAAGACATTATTCTTTATGTAGATTTCACAACCATCCTCGGTTGTTTGTCCTAAACTCAGTATACTACACTTTAAGCTAGGAATATAATAGATTTCTGAAAGTGTTCTCTGTTTTCCAGCTCTTGTTCTAAAAACAACCGACCCCTTTCCTTCTATTGAGACACATGAACCATCACCAAAACGTACTTTCCCTTTTATCTTTGTGTTGAGTTCACTAAAGTACGATTTCCTCCCAGTCATGTGATTGCTGGCTCCTGTATCTAGATACCACTCATCGTTATCTCCTCTTTCTTCCTTGAACGTTTTCGGGTTTATCTTTTCTTCGTTAAGAAAGATTACTTCATGCATAAAGACAGTATCATCTGCTCTTTCTGTCTCTGAATCATCTTGATCCTCATCTACTTTATTCAAGTCTTCTAATCTCTTCTTTCTCTCAGGACACACAGAGGCGAAGTGCCCTTTCTTATCACATCGGAAACATACTATATTTGATCTATCTTTCTTTTCTTTGTTCCGATCTCGACTATTTGTGCTTGTATTTCTACCTCTTTCTTTTCCACCACGAGACTGCCCATTGTTCCTATCAAATCTTGAGTAAAGTAGATCATCATGAGCTTCACTTTCTTCCTCGTTTGTGATTCTCTCTTCGTACGCTTTAAGTCGTCCAACTATGTCTTCGTACCCGGTTTTATTTAGATCCAGAACCTGTTCCAAAGAAGCTATAATATGAATATATTTCTTTCTAGGCAAACCATTGAGAAACCTCTTCACCATTTTTGATTCCTCAATAACTTCTCCCAATGCCGCAGATTTCGAAGCTAACTCCGACATTTTTCCTGCATAATCATCTATCTTGTCTGTGTCTTTCATTCTTAATCTCTCAAACTCAGACATTAATGTTTGCAGTCTAGCTTCTCGTACTCTTTCTGCTCCTAAATTCCTTGCTTTAATTGCTTCCCACATCAATCTAGGAGAACTTTGTTCACCAATCTGCAAGATCAAACTTTCTGGAATAGATTGGAACAGCAAAGCTGTGGCTAAATAATTCTTCTCTTCCATGCTTGAGTCTGATTCGATCGACTCCCAAACTCTATGTACTTGCAAAAGTACCTTCATCCTCATTGCCCACACCGTATAATTCGTTGATGTAAGCATCGGACATACAACGGCAGACGGGACTGATTCCTTCCTCACAGTTTTCACGTCATCGCCCATTGTCTTTCCGTTTTCTTTGTTTGTCTCACAGGAACAGAATCGCTGCTCTGATACCAAATAAAGTTGCAATAACAAAACAAATACGTAAAGTTTCTCTTTGTATTGATCGTAAAATATAAGCTCAAACCAATCAATACACAAACTCTTTCTCTTGTTCGTTATGTCGTATTATACAAGCTCATAATACTCCATATATATATAGACTCTTTTCCACACTTGAAAAGGATCTATCTCTTATCATATCTAAACAGAATTATTTACCTCTAAATCTATCTAGAATCTTTAGTCTTATCTTCTACTTATTAGGCCTTATCTTTAAACTTTATACATCTTAATAAAGCTTTAACTTAGGCCTAATCATTTGAAGCTTAACCAACAATAATTACACCTTTAAAGTTTATGAATTCAGATACAATTACCAAGATATTTGGATTTGATCTAACCCTAAGAAGTTTATTAATACAATGCTTCAAATCATAGTTTGCACACAAACTTGATATGAAATTCACTCATGTACGATAATGATCTTGTTAATATATAATAAAAGTGACTTAGAAGCATCATATACTTGTTGTGCAAGTTTCTCCCGCACGGTATTCACGTGCTTTTTGTGTGTCGTATCTTGTTGTTCTTCTACATATATATTATGTTTATATGATCTTCTTTATCGCCCAAGCCATCGATCTTCACTTGTCTAAATCAATATTAAACAAACACCATTAACGTAATTTCGTTGATTTGCTGATTTTGTTGTTGTAATAGACTCATCTATCAGAAACTTTGACAACGCGTCTTCCAGATATCAAATGTTTGATGACAGATCAACGAGTATATGTTATTTCTTTATAGAAGATTTCTAGTTTATACACATGCATATAGATCAGAATTGTATCAAATATTTAAAATTTGTGTGTGATTCTGTAATGATTTCATGTATAAGTTCGATACTTCTAAAAGACGGCCCACCACCGCCGTATTGGACACAAGCCCAACAAATGAATGAGGCCTATATAGTCGACTTAAGTACTTCCTTTGTTGATTAGGCCACCAAATAGGAGAGTATAGGCACAAATCTTTAACCATTAGTTGACCAAAATCGATTGAATTAAGGGGTGTTAATTTAATGAATAAATTTGTATACAATAATTTTTGGTGGATTTGGATGAGTTATATGGGATTTTAAATTCCGTTATTAAGGGATTTTGGCACCATTTTTTTGTATATGAAAATCTATCTTGCAAGACTTTTGATATGAGATATTCATGGAAGAAGAATCGAGGAGTATATGAATTCATCCCCAGAACAACGAGTGATAGCAAAATGCCACTAAACTTAAGAGATTAAGTCTCGTCTACTCTGTACAACTATCAAGAGTTATTCTCTACTATCTTAAAGCTACACATTGGTTGTGTCGCGGCTTTACTAATCCGACAATGCATGGTCGGTCCAGATTTATAAACATTGTTTAGAACCGGCGATAATATTTTATATTTAAAGCTTATTCTAAAAATATAAATAGGGTCATATACTTCATTGATAGTGGTTTGAAAATCAAAGCAGATATAAAAAAAGACTAGAGACCTCACCAAATGGAAGATATTTCTCTTGCCTTTTACAAACGGCTAGTTACATGATAACGTGACAGTATAATAATAATAATAATAATAATAATAATAATAATAATAATAATAATAATAATAATAATAATAATAATAATAATAATAATAATAATAATAATAATAATAATAATAATAATAATAATATTCAAACTCGAGCTACAGATCTGATTCCCTCAATTTTTTTGTAATCATAAATAAATAAATAAATTATTTCTTACAATTTCCGAGAGGCTTTCCACAGAGACATGCATTGTAAGTAAACGACGTCGCATCCAAATGATCGAAAGGAGATCCCATCGGAATCTTCCCACACAGTTTGTTATGGCTCACGTCAAGATGGCCGATATAAGACGCCTCCGTGATACTCGCCGGAATCGGTCCCTGGAGACGGTTGTTCGAAAGATCCAGTACCGAGAAGTACGACCTTGGCCCGAACGTGTTCGGTATCCGTCCGGAGATAAGATTCCCGCTCAGATTCAAGTTCGTAATCGAGGATGTCAAAAGAGTCCCCGGAATCGAGCCGGAGATTAAGTTCCCGTCGAGATTCAACGTCGCGAGCACCGACATTTTACCGATGGAAGCAGGGATTGGACCGGAGAGTCGGTTCATTGAGAGCTCAATGTCAGCGAGACGGTAGATTCCCCAGAGAGATTCAGGTATTTGACCGGAGATTTTGTTACCGCTAAGTAACAGACGACTCATCATTTTCATGTTCCCAATATTTATCGGTATGACTCCTGAGAGATTGTTGTTCCTGAGATCCAGATGCGATAAACTCGTTAATCTTGTGATCGACGAAGGAATCCCACCGGATAATTGATTATCAGCGAGATTCAACACTTTCAGCCTCTGTAGCTCCCCAATATAAGGCGGAATCACGCCGGATAATTTGTTTCCGACGAGATCTATATGTCTCAAGAAAGGAAGATTGTAGATACAAGTAGGAATGCTACCGGAGATTCCCTTCCAGTCAGCGATAATGATACCGGAGAGACGAGTGAGTTTACATATAGAAGGGGAGATGAATCCGGTCATGAGGCCGCTCCGTTTAGCCTTTTGGAAAAGAGGTTCTTCAGATTCTCCACGGAGAGTAATTCCGGCGACTCGACGAGTACTAGGATCGCAACTCACACCGTACCAGTTATTGCAACAGTCTTGACCTTTCCATGAGTTGAAAACTCCAATGTAAGGCTCCTTGAGCTTTGATCGGAACTCTAGAAGCGCCGCTCGATCTGAAGGTGAGCAAGATTGAACCACGGTGGTAAGAAGCAAGACGACAACGACGTTGCTTAAGAGCATCACTAACGACTTCTTAGCTTCCATTTTGTTGTTGTTTAGATGAGCTTTGGCTTTGAAGCACGTTGGCATGGAAGTGATGACTTCACCACCTTTGGTCTTATTTATAGTCGTATTTTGATTGACCATTAAGAGTTAGGAGCATCTGCATCTTTATAATACAAATAATCAACTCCTAATGAGGCTCCGTTTTTTGGGTTCCAATGGTACAATCCCACACAAAATAATTCTTAAAAATTGTACAATATAAAGTGTTATTACAAAGTGTCATTTTATATTATATTTTACATTCATTAAGTCATTACAAAGTGTCATTAAACATTACATTAAACATTACAAAATATGAAAAACACACACAACAAAAGTTCAGATTCAACACAAGATCCGAATCTGCAACAAGAATACATAATGCAACACAAGATCAAATTTATTGTAATGTTGCAACACATATATTAAAAAAACAGACACAACAAAAATTCCAAAACACAGAAAGAAACATCAACGTTTACAACAAAAGTTTCAGAAAACAGACACGTCAAAGGTTTAAAAACAGACACACCATGATTACAAAACAATGACACAACATCTTATTTTAATGAAATGATTTTGCTTCGAAGCCGCGATTCAACTCCCTTAATTCAAAGACAGTTTGACAATTAGTGACTTCCCTTGAGATTTCTCAAACTTTAATCATGGTCGGCTCTAAAAATAGGACAGGTTTGGAGACAGCTAGAGTAAACGTGATCGTAGATTTGGCAGTTGTTTAATTGTACCAAAAAGATTTAGAAGGAAGAGATTAGTCAGAAGCGGTGAGTCATTAATGTCATTGACGTTATTCGAAACAAATCTCATGTGCCTGCATGTGCTTGTCTTCGTTTACTCGATTGTATTACTAACATGGATTATGACAACAAATCACTATAAACAACTTTTACGAAATAATCCACAAATCATCAATTTTAGCCGATATTCTGTAATTTACTAATATGATATTTTGTTGACGGGACAAATCAAATTAATAAAATTAGAAATACGATTGAGTGTCAAGATATGAGAAATTTATGGGGAAAATTATAGTATTAAGTTACTAATCAAAGTGTAGGTAGTATGTAGGGGAGTCAATAACAGACGACTTTTAATTCATACTTGACAAAACGAAAACAATATAGCACGTGTATAAATTCGTCACGTGTAATCGTGTACTAATGCGTCAAAAATGAAAGAAGTTTTTCAAAATGTAAGTTTCAATCTAATACCAGTCAAAAAACTAAACTTTTTTGGTTCCCATAATTTCGGAAATCATGCATGAGTACACGTTGGGATTGGATTAAACCATCATCTGAAGACTGAAGCTATTTTGTCTGAGATGATTCCATATTTCCTGATCAATAATATTATGTCTAATTCGGTTTCATCTCGTATAAATTACAAACAAAAACAGACTCTTTCGCGAAGAAGTAGATATAATCAGCTTATAATTCTTCTATCAACCTTAAAAAAAAAGCTAACAAAAAATTGGATAAAATTGTTTCTCTCTCTTCCGGCGGAATCAACCTCCACTCTCTCTTCTCCAATGACCATTTTTGAGAGAGAGAGTTGTTGGTGTGAAATTTTAATAGGCCCCGAATTAGATTTAAATATAACTTTTTTCCATATATGCTTATACAAAAATAAAAAGTTTTGGACCCTTTTTCTTTACAAATTTGAAACCATTTTTTTATGGGCCCTGTGTTGTGGCACTTGTCGTCACGGCCTACGTGCCGGTCCTGTCTCTGATAACGTTCCGGAGTTCCCTTTCCGATAATTTCCCGGAGCTCCCTCTCCGGTAACTTTCTGGAGCTCCCCTCTCCGATTCTCAGTTTTCTAGTTTGTGTTAGTTTTAACTGGGTTTCAATTGGTTTTAAGTATAGATCTATATTTTTTCTGCTTTTTATTTGGTTTAGTTTAATTGCCGTTTGTTTTTTTTTTTTGGTCTCTGTGGTGCTTTTATTTAAATTTTAGGGTTTTATGCTCTTGTTTTTTCCTTCTCTCCGGTGATGTTTTTATGTTCAGTCAACAAAGGTACTGTCTTGTTTTATATATCTGTTTTTCCGATCCAATCTTCGTCTCGGATTTAGCTTCTTCCTTCTGTGGTTTGCGATGTTTTTCAGATCCTATAGAGTTTCTCCATCTCTTTGAGGAGTCAGTCTTCGCTTGTCGGAGTTTCCTTTGGGTGGTTTCGCAGGTGGTCTTCATCGCTGGATTCTGGAAGATGCGGAGAAGAACGGCGGTTTATGGGTTTAAAGACGAGGATAATCAATGATGATTGACGGATTCTGGCGGTGGTCGGAGTGTGACCGGAGTCTGCATGTAGGTACGCAGAATTGACGCCACGTGGGAGACCGGAAGCAAGCCGGATGTCTTCACCGGCGAACATGTGGAGTCAAAGGCCGCAAATGAAGCAAAGACGTGGAGTTCTCGCAGCTTCCGTTTAATGGGCCTATTGGGCCTTTGTTTGTGGGCATTTTTCTTTGTAATTTGTATCCTTAACTTCAACCATTTTGGACTTTAATAAATTACTTAGACGGTAAAAAAAAACTAAGAAACCATTTTAATGTTTGTATATCATATTGATATATTTTATTAACTAAATTTCTACAAAATTAGTTTTTTTTTTCTATATACATAGAATTCTACTGTTTTTAAAGAATTTCCTACAACAAAAATAATATTATTAAGTAAAGAATTTTACCTATTTATTATTTTTATGAGACAGGGATTATAAATTGAAATGCCAAAAAGAGAAGAAAGGGGTTGATTGTGTGTCGTGAAAAGATTACAGTAGACCCAAATTGGAGTAATGTAGACCCAGATGATGCACCCAACGTTAACCTTCAATCCGGGGGGGAATCTCAATTTTTTAAATTATAGAAAAATCCAAAACCTAAAGGCTCAAGATTGAACAAATCTCTGAAGAAGACGAACCGTTTTCTTGTAACCTCCTTGATTTCTCCTCTCCTCTCTCATGGGTGAACCCGGTTTGGATCCGGATCCCGGGTCTTACTCATTTCAGCCCGCTTCAGTCCATCTTGCCTCCTTCTCACCCGTTCCGCCTCCCTCTTCTCGTCGTCTCTCAAGCCACTTCGTCCGTCGTTGCCAGCCACTTCAGTCGTCTCGACGACTAGCTTGCATTTCTCTTCAGGGTTTGCTCGTTAATTCTGATGAAGCTACGTCGGCTCGCTCAATTGGCGGCGGATTGAGCCGAGAGGAAACCCTTGCTTGGGAGCTCTTTACGCCTTACCAGCGATTCCTGATTGTGGCCGTCATCGGTGTCGCCGCCGCTGAGTCCAAGAAGAATTGTGTGATTCGACAGCTCCAGAAATCGGTTGATCTTAGGGTTTGTGTTCTTCTTTTTGCATCTGCTAAGCATTTGAGAAATTTCATTCCTTTCGACAATTTATATGATCACAGTTCAGCTTTTTTTTTCTCTGATTGTTTAATTAAAGCACTTTAGTTAGTTCATGATTGTTCAATAATGCTTCAATTTCCGTTACTTCTTTTTAAGTTTCATAAAATAGAGCTTATATCATGACGATTTTTGCGTGTTATCCATCTCTCTAGATCTTGACATTTTAGTGATCATAAGTCAACTTATTAGTCCAAATTCTATACTTGAAGCTTATCAAACTGCTTTAAATAATTACAGTAAAATTGGTATGTTCTTTTAACTGCTAAAGTGTGGAAGTTTCAGGATCAGGTTCTTTCAAGCATGCAACACAAGCTCGACGATCTGTGTCAACAGCTAAATCTTGTCAAGGATCAGTCTGGAAATGGATCTAAGGCTTCAGATCATGATAATGTACAATCAACTTTCAAAGAAAATTTCAGATCTGAGAGAAGTAATCTCGTAGATTGTGGCTGCTGGCTATGTGATCAACACCATCACTCATCAACAGTTATACAGGTATGTGTGTGTACGTCTGCGCGCGCTCTTTGCTCTGCCATGGCAATCACTGAAGATATCTATATGATTCAATTGACAGTGTTCTCACTGGTTCTATTGTTTAGGATAAAGCTCCTGCAAATCTCTTGATTGACGCAGAGCCGGAGGAAAGGCGTATGTCTTACATGTCAGATTGGTGTTCTAGTGTCACTTCTGCCCCAGAAATTCCTGTATATTAAGAATATGAACTTTCTAAAATAATCTTTGTGGTGGATCGTGGTTGATTTTGTAATATCATTTGGATAATAAATATTTATTGCAGTTTGATAGTCTGTCACTCGACCAAGACATGCTTTCCCTCAGAAAAGAGTGCCAAGAGAAAGATGCAACAATAAAGGATTTAACTTCATTTCTTCAGTTGTCCAGCAAAGCTGGTTCAAAGGTAACTGTGGATTCCTAGACCATTTCAAACGCTCTTTAATTTTTTTTATATAACTTACTCCATGTTTCACTTCTCTGTTTTACAGCGAGAAACAGAGCTTGAAGAGATTATTCGCAGGAAGAAGACAATAATTAAGAAGCTCAAGAGAGACGTACTAGTATTAGAAGAAAAGGTGAGAACATTACCAACCTTTACAAGTTACATCCCGAAGTGTTCCTCATAACAAATTCAGCATTAGAATCCTAATTTATGTTACCATGCTACTGTTGTGAAATGTGCAGGTAACACAGCTCACTAGGCTCCAGAAGTCCTCCTATTCGGCTTCAGTCTCAAATACTCATGAATTCCCGATGAAAGTGGACAATCTTCTTTATGATTTGGATATTCTTACTACTTCTTCATCCTCTGATTCAGAAGCTCTTGTAAACACACCCACACGAGCTGTGCTGGAGGCTCCAGTTGATTCCACAAAAGAGGAACCCTCAGCTCTGGTACAAAGCCATAAATCAGCGCCAGCTAAATCCTCGGTCTCACTTGTAAAATCTGTGAAGCCGCCTTCAGTAGTTAGTCCATCAACTACTCGGAAGCCTGCTCCAGTTTCTTCTTCGAGGATGAGACGGGCGTCCTCTACAGGTGACTCAAAGAAACTAAGAAGGCCAATTCAGACCACCTCGAGAGATTCTTCTGGTTCACATAAGAGATGGGTTTCATAAATATGGCTCTTCTGGTAAGTGATAAGTATCAGTTTTCCTTTCGGAATAAATACAAAAATCACCATAGTATTGAACTTAGGAGCTTTAGTAAGAGATCCATTGGTATGCTTTAATTAAAAAGTGTTTCAATTAGTGGTTTGATAGAGATTTCAATGTATTTCTTCTCAGGGAAGGTGTTTGCAGTCTGAAGCTGAACCAGAAAAGACCAGATTTTAGTGTAAGTAGGTGCTTCGATATCTATTATCATTATATTGTAGCTATAAGCAAAATATATTCCAGAATTATTTATTTATAAGATGCTGATTTCATATCTAAAGCTGTTACAAAACTTTTGGTCCTATGAGTTTTAATATAAAAACTTCAAGCGGCTATAAATTAAATACAAGATGTCGCTGGCTTATTGCTCAGGCTTATAAAATGACGATGTTTTAAACGATAAAAACACATGCATTACGTAGTGCAGACTAAAATGATTTTGAGCAACACCAATTTTGAACACAGAGACATGCCATAGTTATACACTTGGGAAATGGAAATTTTGTATAATGGTTATTAAACCTTGACCCCAAGTATATAGACCCATGTCTAAAACAGAAGTTTAACTGGAAGCCAGCGCCAAAGTTTGATGATTTGTATTTTGTGGCACCAGGAGTAAACAATGAACATTTATTAAATTGATGAGTTTTTTTTCCGTGTAATTATGGAAACTTTAAACTATGAAGTGGATGTTTGGTGTTAGAAAATCAGCTAATAATTTAATATTGTCAACATTTATTTATTGGTATTTACAAATTTGAGTCGACAAATAGAGGAAAATTCTTCCCATTCTTCGACCCAAAAGAAAAAGTTTAGACCAAAAAACAGCAGTTGGTATCTTCCCATTTTACACACTAGCACATACTAAAACCTGAGTAGTAAAAAGGCGGGAAGAGAGACCCAATTTATCGATCGAGGTCAAATCAATGGAGAAATACTTGGTGCCGCCAGAATCTTCGCCGCCGAAAGCTACAAGTGTGGTCAGGTAATTCGATCTACTAGGGTTTTCTTTCCCTCTTCTTATTTGTTTGTCATATTGCGATGTTCCTGTACAATTTTGTCAACTTATCGACCCTTCTAGGCGACCTTGGAAGCGATCTTTAATCGAATTGAATGGACGATTTGAGGCAAATTACCGACATGAACTCTATACTCTGGTTGCTCATTCCTACTTGGAGGTCTTACACTTCCTTCGTTTCCGAGCTTATCCTGAGATTCTATTCAACCTTTAAATTGACATTTTGGTAATTTCGTTTTTTTGTTCGGGGTGTTTCTTTTTTCGAAGATTGGAACTTTTCCTCATTTTTATCACAACAACGAGGAGCCATGTCCAACCAATGTACGAATTTTTCATCTTCCTTTTGAAGTTTTTCAGTGTTCAATGATTTTTTGGAGTATTTTGAGAATTAAAGTTTGTATTTCAGATGAGGGACATGAGGGAGCTACAACGGCATTACTTGAAATTGTCAGTCGCTCTTATTGCTAATACTTGCACTTTCTAGTGATTTCAATTGTTTTTTCACTCTTCATTTCAATTCCGTGGTTCCCAGTGGAGGCGTTACAGGGCTGGAGTTTGATAACCAGGTGAGATCTCAACAACACATTTGGTCTCGTTTCCGTAGAGGTCTAGTGTTATTTCATCATCTATGATTTGTCGTTTACTCGTAAGGAGATAGGATGTCTCAAGTTCTTGTGCTATTTGCCTAAATTCCTTTGATTTTTTTGTTATCATTTGTAAGGTAAACGTATTGTTTTCAGGGAATATACATAGTATCTGTCACAAGATCAGGGTGCTTGACGGTACATGACTTTGAGACTCTGTATTGCCAGAGTAAGGTTGGCCCAGGTGATGCTTTGTACCTTTGGTCATTACAAGTTTAAGTCCTGAGTAAGTTACTGAGTCATCAGTAATAGGTTCTGTGGAAGATGAAAGTAAGCATGTTGTGCATTTTACTTTCCCTCTGGGTAAGGAATTGGGTGTTGCTAGATGGAATCCTTCAAACCAGAATGAGGTATGGCTTCAACGCAATGCCCATCTGACATCTTAATTCTTTCTTAGAACTTGATCTCAAAACATATCTTTTATTCATAATTCCTATAGGTAGCTTGCACATCGAGGCAAGAAGATAAAGTGCTTATCTTTGATATCAGTTACATGTCTCCCAAACCAACTGAGGTAGGATTTGGAAATTATGATCTTGAGATCTCATGCATATTAGTACAAAGGTTTTTTGGCAACCATTTCTGGTCTCAACTCTTATGACCGCATCATCATGAATTAGGTTGTCTTCATCTAAGATCAGTTTATGTTTAACATAATTTTAAAACAAACAAGAAACACAGATGCTTCGCCGTGTTTCTTTCTTAGTCATAACAAAATTGTCTTTCCAGCATGGTTTCGAGAAACTGGCGAATATTCAATAATGTACGTATTGTTCCCACTATGAATATAAGAAAGTCGGGCAATTTTATACTAAAATGACA
This sequence comes from Lepidium sativum, assembly GCA_023374145.1. NCBI lineage: Eukaryota > Viridiplantae > Streptophyta > Magnoliopsida > Brassicales > Brassicaceae > Lepidium > Lepidium sativum. Next base: position 8,121 of record JAKUCM010001173.1, on the reverse strand, counting down.
TGGCCATGGTAAGGCTTATGATCAAGTTTTAATCTGCTCTACTTAGGCTAATTCTGCTAAGTATTCAAATCCTTTCACCCATATTTCAATGATTGTTCTAATTGTGATTCAGGAATTGAAAACTAAACAAAAGCTTACGATTTTTGGCCGAAAACTTTTAAGAAATCTATCTGATATTGCCATTACAAGTGATGGGGATTCAAGGTTTGTAGAATGGCTCATCCCTATGATGCAAAATAATTGTAACTTTTTTATACCTACTTTCTTCAGAGATTGTTTTTGCAATTGTTCTTCATGCAGAATATTTTCTCCAGATGGACTTGGTGCAGTTCACGTGTGGGACAGAAGAGCAAGCGTGTTCCCATGCACTGAACTTTCAGCAAACAGACATGATTCATTCAATAGTATTCAAATATATGCGGATAATCAGGTAACCATAAAATTAGATATCTCCAAGCCCAGTAATGTTCTTCTGATCCATGAAATTGCATTAAGACTTTAATTTCAGATTTACTTGAGCCCCAAAGTTTATTTCTTTCTAGCAAATGTGTTTCTTTCATCTACCATGCAGACTATTTTTGGAGCTGGTAAAGAAGGAATCATTCATATATGGGACCTTCGTGGAGGAAGAAACTCTACTGCTTTTCAGAGCCGCAAAGACGTAAGTCTTACAAGGGAAAAACCGGAATTGGCTATGGCTCATCTTTAACTTCTACATGAATTTACTTCCATTCTTGTGTTCTTTGGCTCTACCAAAGATGTATTTTTCATCACGTTTTGATATTGGTAACGTTCAGATGAGTCATTTGCCATTAGCATCTCTACATCTTGCACCTATGCTGCAGAAAATTTCATCTCTCAAGGTAAGTTCTGTCTTTTGTGCTGCATCTCACTTGTGAAGCAACCTTAGACTACCGTTATGTTCTCAAAACTTGAAGTTGTGTATTTAAATACTTACCAGGACAGAGTTCAAATAGTAATGTGATGATCATGTTACCCCGGCAAATTTCCAGCAGATGATCGTACTTTTAAATTGGCAGTTTTATGGAAATTGTGCATGTAAAATTGAATCCCTTGCAGGCACAGACAGAAATTGTCCCCAAGGAAATCCATTCCATCAATGTAAACCCATCTTCTCCTCATCAACTGGCATTTCACCTTGATGATGGTTGGTAAGTCAATCATTCATCAACAATTCATTTCAGTTTAGAAAAACGGTTGATCTTTATGTTTTATTTTGTTGATTTTGTCGCATTTATCATTTCCTTTGGTGGATTTCTCTAGTGCAGGTCCGGTGTTCTTGACATTTATAAATCTGAAGTTACTCATGTACATTGCCCTCCTCCAGCTTGGCTGTAAGTTAAACTCAGGACTTTGCAGCTTTATCTGTAACAAGAAGCATATAAATTGATCAGTACTTGACAAAAATGCTTAAATATTGGATTTTGGTTTATTAGGGATGGTTGCAATAACACTGGTTTGATCTTGCGGAAACCATCATGGCTGCCAACATCATCTGTAAGCCCTGCACTTTGTATTACCATTAACAGTCGTAACTGCATATTTTATGATCTTATTTGGCTATTCCATACAAATTTGTTTGTTTCTTATTGCAGATATATGTAGTTGGGTCCATGAGCGAGAAAGGGATTCATGTTCTTGATTTTCATCCAAGCTCCAGGTCGCCTTGTCACGTTGACTATGAGTAAGGATTTCCTTAAAACTCCCGGTATATGTTATGTTCTCTTTAAATTTCGTGAAAACATTCCTGATATGGTTAATACAATATTGCAGTGAGGATTTACAGAGAAAGGAGAACAGAGACAAGTTTTATCATAATAACAAGTTTGTTTCATTGTCTGAAACTGTAATAAATTGTGCTGCGCATCCTCTGAACAGCATGATTGTGGCTGGAACTCAGGTATTCAAGTTTGCTTTAAGCATCAAATAAGTTTTAGTTTGGAGGACCATGATTTTGGATTGGTTTTAGACTTTTAGTAGTACTCGACTAATAAAACAAATCAGTGAAACAAATTGACTTGTTGTCTGGTAGTAACAGAGCACTGTAATTGGCATCGTGTATTAATCTGACAAAGACAAAGTGCCAATAATGATAATTCACTTTCTAAACAGAAATATTGATTTTGCAGTATTCGTCTTTGCTGTTGGTCGGGCAGAGACATTGCTCATCTACAACAGACACTGTAGAAGATGAAATGTAGCATTTTACTAGCTGGGCCGCTCTTAGGTTGGTAACATAGAAATCATCCACGAGATTAGTTTTGCTTAAATGCTTTTACATGATAAGATTTACGTTGTAATATATATATATATTCCCCTTTACGTGTATTACATTACTATATTCCCCTTTACTGGTTGCCTATGAACATGTCCTCTCCGTTGGTCGCTAATCTGATTCACTACTCAAACGAATTAGAACTCCCTAATCGCAGCTTTGTGGTAGCTGACTCATGGAAATGTTATCTCATTCAATTCTTGGATAGATGTTTAACATTTTGTGAGGTATCAGACGTTCATGAGTTTTATGCCTTACAAGCTAATTGCTTCTAAAATGCTTGGTTTATAATATTTAATTACTACGTTATAGTTGTTGATGATATTAAGCTTTGACCAACAAATAGTGCGAATAAAAAAATGTCAACCAAACAAACTCTTATTTCTTTTAAATGAACTTGAAAATTAATAGTAAAATTCTTTCACGAAGAATGGGATCAAAACAGTTGATTAGCTTCCATTTTCCAAAGCTAGTTAAACACCTGAATAGTAAGAGAACCAATTTTCTTTATTTTTATCTCAAGTTGTGATACATGGTGATTTACAACGAACAATGAGAACAAAAATCACTTCAGTGACATTAGTAAAATTAATATTTGTCGTGTTAATAATGTAATGATACATAAATATTTACCCAAGCGAGAATAATGTTGATATTTGTGAAAAATGATACAGGAAAAAAGTAAAAACTTCCGTAAGTTGAAGACCCTTCTTTAACAAAAAAATAAAAAAATAACTACGGTAGTTTGCTTTTACTATCCATATTTGAACAATAGTGGATACGTTAAAGGCAACGGTCGATTTTAGGGATTGATTACCTATAAATTGAAGTATGTCAGCCCCAAATGAATCGACCAAGGATTTAGAAGCCCGTATTTCAGGAGGCCCATACTTGTGGAAGACCACAATGAAAGTGATCTTAAGAAAGGTTTTTTTTTTTTTTTTTTTTTTTTGCCATAGAAAGGTTCTATTTCTTTATGTTTACAGTATATCACTCAATAAAAAAAAACAATGTATCACTCAATCCAGATTTTTTCCCATGGTCTCCTTCCATGGAGGGTATTTGGAGACGACTTGTACCTGGAAGGAAACATAACTCCTTTACGCCTCTGGTTGGGTGGTTCAAGATGGTTGTCCATTGTCAACAATCTTTGCTATGACATTATGGTCGGGATGAAATGGAGGTGTGGTTTATACGTTTTTGGGGATTTGGTACATGTAGAGACATGTGATGAAAGGGATTGACGATTCTTATTTCTTTTCCTTCCAGATACAATTGTGTCATGACTTTTAACAAAGAATTGGATAGTTCACATTTTTTATATCTTTAGAGAGGCAACCCTTTTAGCAAATAACCTTGTTAATCATGTTTTTCTTTATCTTTAGGATTTCATTCGTTTGTTGTAGTTCTTAATATTCTTAGACAAATTTTGATGGAGGATTAGATTGGTGTCTCTAAACCTTGGTTTGTAAGGTTTGAGGATTGATTTACTTTTAATAACACTTGGGGTTTGGCACCTTGACCAAAATTATCACTAAATCATATACTAATTTTTTAATTTTGGTTTAAACAAACTTAACATGTAAATTTTTTTTAGTCTAGTGATAGATAATCTGACGAATAATTTTTGGTACTATAGTTACATCAGATTTTTAAACCCTTTTCATTCTATAAAATAGATTTTAGAGTGGATTTTATGTTATAATTCAGAAAGTGTTGATAATATGGTTAACACATTTGTTGATGATATAGTTAACTATACCAATTCTTCAAAAAGTTTATAATTGTAACGTTGTCTCCAAAACAAAGAATCTAGAATACTATGGTTATATTTTAATGGGTTGCATTATTCCTCCCTACATTTATTTAATTCTCACATAAAATATATATTTTTGGCTTAATTGTTTTGTGCCCTCGATTTTTTTTATACACTGTTTTACTACGTCAACAAACATGATTAACTAGTCCAATACGATTTTAATTGAGCTATAAATAACATTTATTGTAGCATTTTAGTTATGTGTTTAGTGCTAAAACTGTGTCGTTTTGGGCTCAAAAATTTAATGACGTAGTTTTGTGTTTAAAATTCGAATTAAAAAAGAAAGAAAGAATAGACTCACGCTATTTCTTCTTATTTGCTTCTTATTTTTAAGACTACATAGCTTCTACATTTTCAGCCTTTGAATCTTTGATGGCTTCTCGTTTCTTGTCATTGAAGGCCTTGTTTTGTCAAATGGCGAAACCAACAGATCCACGGCTAACGTTTCATCACAACCACCGAATCTAACAAAGAGGCACGTGGAGAAAACTCACGGTTCTTCTTTTCAATTCAATTAAATTGCAAACAACAATCGACTAGATCACTTTAAAATACGATTTATTAAGCAATTTTCTTTTCTTACAAAAGAATTATTCTTGTTGGAATTATTCTACTCGAGAAACCAACCTAAATCTATTTCAAAAACCCTAATCAATAACCTAGGCTCAATTCACTAATCTCTCTAAAACTTCTCTCTAAGTTCTTAGAGAGTTAGATTTACAATTAACCTCTCTATTTATAGGCACAAGAGACAAACACTCTTGCCCTAAAATCTCTACAACGATTTCCTTATCACAAAGAAGATATTTTTCTTTTTCTTCTCTTGATAAGATCTTCCAAATATTCACTAACAAACTTGAAGATATTTTCCTTTTTTTTCTCTTGATAAGATCTTCCAAATATTCTCTAACAAACTTATCCTCTCTCACGCATCTTCAATCTCCCCCTTTTTGGCTTGATGTGCATCTCCAGCAATCACGTTCATGTTCTCCATTTCTAACATTCAGGTTCTTGTTCTAAATCAGCTTCCTGATATGCACGTTCTTCTTGCTACAATGCTCCCCCTCGAATGTCTCTCCCCCATAATCAGACATCTTGATCCATCTAGAGTCAAGCTCTCATCTCCCCCTACTTGAGTGCACATTGAGACAAAAACAAACAAGTGTCTGTCTAATCGCTAGGATTGACCAATTAGTGTACTAAGATACATAAGCACGATCGAGAATCAGAGTAACCATATGCCAATTCTATCACAACTGAGTTTAAACATAATTTCGTTTTTCAACAGATATTTGATCATCTAGCAGACTCCTGAGTGACCCAACATAACAATCAACCATGTGAACAATTCCATTTAGCTTTTCATAAAATTAGTTTAAGATACGAAAATACCTTTTGCTGAGATTGATCATCCACAGAGAACCCATATTCCTTGAAGCACAACACACACTCTACTCTTTGAGACGTGCGATCAGAATCAAGATTTTGGTGGCTAGACTTTCACACTGTCATGCCTTTATCACAAGCATTTTTCAAAGCATTGAGAATATCAAACAGATCAGGCAGCTGGAATTTCCTTTGGAGAGTCATATATTGTAACATATGCATACTTAGATGATGTAGGTATCCTTCTTGATCACATGACTGTTGCAACATCACAAGTACGGTATAATTACTTTGTTACAAGTTAATGTACCCGTCTTGATCATGTGTTTTGGCAGATCATCACAAGTACGATACTTCCATCATCTGCATATAACTAAATCAAAGATATCACTTGACTTCTCAACTCGTATACACTTGCTCTCCTCAGCTCTTTGACCTCATTCTCCTAATATTTAATATTTCAGTTCAGAGATCAGCTTGTAACGGCATGACAGGCAAATGTTTTCCACTTGATCGATCAAAACTGATATTTGTCTGCCTTTTTCAATTATGTGCCATCCTTTTCCAGAAACAAGCTCATGTCTCAAATCAGCTCAACAAAACCTCAAAACATCGTTTAGTACTCATAAATCCCAATTGCAGTTATCAGCTCCACAAAACGATTAAAAGATAGAGGTTTAGTAAACAAATCAGCCAGTTAATATTCAGTGTTCACATGATCAATTATAACCAGTTTCTCCTCAACAAGTTCACGAATAAAGTGATGACGAGTGTCAATATGTTTAGTTCGAGAATGTTGAACATGATTTTTATCAATGCTAATGGCACTTTGATTATCACAATAAACAAACAAGGGTTCAGAAACTGTACTGTAATCAACAGACATTTGCTTCATCCAGAGAAGTTGTGTGCAGCAGCTTCCCAATGCAATGTATTCTGCTTCTGCTGTTGATAAAGAAACACAGTTCTGTTTCTTGCTGAACCAGGCAATCAGATTGTTTCCCATGAAGAAACATCCACCACTTGTGCTTTTTCGATCATCAACACATCCGGCCCAATCTGCGTCGCAGTACCCCATTAAGCTTGTCGTCGTATCCTTCGTGTAGAAAATCCCACGACTTTGTGTTCCACTCACATACTTCAGAATACGCTTAGCTGCTTGGAGATGACTTTCTTTAGGATCAGTCTGAAACCTTGCACAAACTCCTACCGAAAAACAGAGATCTGGACGACTTGTTGTCATGTACAATAACCCTCCGATCAGAATTCTGTATGATGTAGCATCTATAGATTTCCCTGATTCATCTCTTAAGAGCTTTTCATTTGACCACATAGGTGTCTTTGCTGCCTTGCTGTTCTCCATTCCAAACTTCTGAATCAAATTCTTTGCATATGTGCTTTGATTCACAAAGATCCCATCAGACGTCTGTTTTACTTGCAATCCCAAGAAGTAAGTTAGTTCACCATTCATACTCATTTCAAATTCTTGAGTCATGACTTGAAAAAACTTATCAACCATTGTCTGATTGGTAGATCCAAACACTAGATCATCAACATAGATCTGCACCACTATGAATCCTTCAATATTGTTTAGAGTAAACAATGTCTTGTCCATACTTCCACGTGTATACCCATGCTCAATCAGAAACATGGCTAACCGATCATACCACGCCCTTGGTGACTGTTTGAGTCCATACAACGCCTTGTTTAGCTTGAAAACATAATCATGATGCTTTGGATCTTCAAACCCTTTGGGTTGTTCAACATACACTTATTCTTGAAGAAATCCATTCAGAAAAGCACTCTTGACACCATCTGATACAGTTTGAAACCCATCTTGCAAGCCATTCCAAACAGAAACCTATAGACTCCAAACGAGCAACTGGTGCAAATGTCTCTTCAAAATCAATACCTTCAACTTGTGAGTAACCTTGAGCAACCAGCCATGACTTGTTCCTTACAACATTCCCATCCTTGTCAATCTTGTTCTTGAAGATCCATTTGGTGCCAACAACATTGACATCTTTAGGACGACAAACAAGAATCCACACATTTAACCGTGAAAAGTTTGACAGCTCCTCCTGTATAGAAGCAATCCAAAATTCATCCAATAGGGCTTCTTTGTATGTCTTGGGTTCAATCTTTGACACAAAACAAGCATACTCGATCGATTCAACAGCTTCTTGCTTCTGTGCCATGAACGCTGCATTCCCAGCAAGCTGTTTGAAATCAATCTGCTTTCCTCGTGTAACTCTTCCCCCTGAATCTCTCCTATAGCATCTTTAGTGGAGTGATTCTGTTGCACTTGAGGAGGAACATCAACCTGTTCTGTAGATCGAACACTTGAACTAGACTCTACAGACTGTTGAGGCTCACCATTTTCATCAAGTTGCTGAAGTGTCAGCCGAAACGTGGAAGCATCATCAAAGACCACGTTCACTGTTTCTTGAACTGTCAAAGTTCGACGATTATACACTCTAAAAGCTGTACTTGAACCTGAGTAACCAAGAAACATGCCTTCATCACTCCGAGAATCAAACTTCCCAAGATGATCCTTATCATTCACAATGTAGCACATGCAACCAAACACGTGAAAGTAATGTAATGTCGAAGTTTTACC
>JAKUCM010001172.1:0-68615 GCA_023374145.1 Lepidium sativum | reverse complement strand
AGTAGGCTTCCTAGTTGCATCATTAATGTTAAACTTCAGGAAGTTGAGGTCCTTACCAAAGTTTAGCTCAATTGTTCCACTCCTCACATCAATTATAGCTCCAAAGAGACTAAAAGTGGTCTACCAAGGAGTAGTGGATCTTGTGGTTCGTCATTCATATCAATCACCACAAAGTTTGTGGGAACCTCAACATTACCAACCTTAATAGGTAGATCTTGGCAAACGAACAGACCTGTCAGCTAAAATCAAAGAGAGCTTACAAGACTTATAGTTGTTGAACCCCAACCTCTTAGCAACAGATAGTGGCATAAACATTTGCTGAAAGTTAAATGACCCAATGAGCATGGTAAAGTGAATGTCCCAGGGTCCTCTAGCTTTTTTTGCATTATTGTTCTCTCTAAGACGGCATTACACTCATGAGTCTCTACTGTCATACTCTCTAGTTCTTTCGTTTTTTCTTTTACTGCATCTTTCAAAAAAAAATTGATAAGGAGGCATTAGCATGAAAACATCAAGTATAGGTATCTTTACCTCAATATCCTTCATTTGCTTGTCAAAAAGATCCTTATACTTCATTGTTATGTCTTTTTAAAACTTTTGTGGGAAAGGTAATTGAGGTTGAAAAAGAGGAAGGGCAAAAGACTTGGATATATCCTGCAAAACAACATGTTTTGGAGGTTGGGAAGGGCATGTGCGACCTATCCTTGCTTGAGCTTCTTGCTCGAGCATCTCCTTTGGTGTTTCTGAAAGTAATGCTTGATCAAATGCAGCTCGAGCGTCTTGCTCGAGCGTTCCTTTCTGAGGCTTTTCTCGATCTTTTCACCCTTGTCCTGACTAAGGCAATCCTCCCCAACCTGAATGACAATGTCCTCAGTAAATTTTTCATGTCTTACTTATGGAGAGATCTCATTTCCACTCCTCAATGTAATGGATTGGGTTGTGTATTCTTTGGGGTTTTAAATGGTTTTCCTGGTAATTGCCTAGTAGTTTTGGTTGTAAAGGAGGAAGCTTGCTGACTCTCAACATACTTAAGCCTTGCATTAAGTGTCTCAAATTTTCAATTGAGATCATTGTGAGAAGCATCGATCTTAGCATGAACCTCTGCAAATTTCTTTGTCAATTTTGTGGATGTAGCATTCTAAGCTTTAAGGAGCTGCTGCAAAGATGTCCATAACCTCTTGATCTTGTTGGGGTGGGGCTAGAGCTTGGGATTCATACCCCAGTGGTATCGTTAGGGAAGGTTGAAATTTTTGGTGATACTACTGCTTGGGAACGTAAGCATTAGGCGGACCTTGTTGTTGCTTGGATGGATAGATCTGATCATGAGGGTTAGCCACATTGGTGTTCCTATAGGAGAGGTTGGGATTCTGCTTGTAATTGCGATAAGTGTTGTACCCACCTCCTAGATTTTGCACAAAATTGGCCTCTTCTACTTGATTCTCCTCACCAACAACATGTTCCTCTTCATTCGCATGATAAATCTGCTTGTGATGCACCGAAAGTAACATGTCTAACTTGTCTTAGATAGCCTTAAGCTCTTTCCTACTAATCATATCTGAATCTGTTGGACCCCTAGTAGTCTTATCATAATCCTCTCCATACGGCTCATCCGCTTGAGCCAAATTCTCAACAAGTTCCCAACCATCATCCACCTCTTTGTTCAGAAATTTTCCATTGCTTGATGTGTCTAGCAACATTCTGATGTTGGGAAGAACACCCCTATAAAGAGTACTAAGAAGTGACTCGGTACTGAACTCGTGATGAGGGCATTGAGACTGAAATATCTTGAACTGTTCCCATGCCTCAGAGAATATCTCTGTATTGGTTTGCTTGAAACCGGAGATGGAGTTGCGAAGCTTCGCAGTTTTGGAATCGGAGAAGAATTCAAGAAAGGCTTGCTTGCAAGCATCCCAAGAAGTAAGAGAACTTTGAGGCAAGTGTTTTTCCCACAAGTGAGAATTGTCTCCTAAAGAGAAAGGAAAAAGCCTCAACTTCAAAGCATCCTCATTAACCTCATTAATCTTGGTCAAGCTGGTCAATCTCTCAAACTCATCAAGATGGTCTAAAGGATCCTCGGATGGTATCCCCTGTAATTTGATATTCAAAACCATAGAGATCATACCACTCTTAATTTCAAAGTTGTTGTTGGCAATGGTAGGTGGAACGATTTCATGGTGCTGAGTGTAAATACTTGGAGCATCTCCAGCTTTGATATGTCGTGGCCTTCTAGCTTGAGGCCCTTGCATATTCTCTTGGTGTGTAGTTGGGTGTTGTGTAGTCTGGTCTTCCATCTCATCCCAATCCTGATGATCCTCTTGCAACCTATTTCACTTTCCCCGTATATATTCACGAGGTAATTGGTTGATGTTGTCCGAGTAACAGATGAGGCGTTCACTACCTTTTAATTTGGTCTGCATACAACCCAAATCTGATCATGGAACAAGATACTCGACTAGGTGTTGATAGAGTTTGGAGGTCAAGCTTCACAAAAACAGGTGAAAAGGAGATGCTCGACCAGATGTTGCTCAACCGTCCATCTCGAGCGTTCCTAAAAATCAACAAATACGATGAAAAATGATGGTAACACACAATGCAATCGAAAACACAAAAGAACTTGGTCTCAGGAAGTTCAAATTCATAAATGTAGCTAACTATAACAAATTTGGCAACGGCGCCAATTTGATAACAACATTTTTGCTATCAAATAAACATACTGCTATATTCGATCAATGTAGTACAGTAAGATGTCAATCCAACTAGGCAAGCAACTAGCAATTAGAACTCAATCAACTCAACCTAATCCAAGCCAATCATCATTAATGAATAGATTTATGTTCAAAATAAACTTGGTAAAAACAGAGCATAAAAATAGAGCAATGACACAAAACATAGTTTTATATCAAAAACATAGCACAAACAAATTCACTTAACAATGGAAGATAAGGGGTTCTTGAGGAGTGGTATCAATGATCAATGCTTCACTAAGGGTTCAAGACTTGCTTATCAACCTATTTAGATGACCTCTAGGCAAGGGATCACAACAATCACATTATTGTCATGCAATGAGACTCAACTTAAACTACAACCAGACTTGGTTCTCACCAACGATCAATAGCATAAGAGGCATTAAAATCAGACCTAGAATAGCCTAATAATATCCTAGACAATCAATCTCTTGAGCTAGGAAGGGTTATCTTAACTTAAACTCTTTCAAGCATTTTCACAAACGCCTTGTGGGTGGGAAACACCTAAACTCATATTTTAATTGATCAAAGAGAAACAAGTATTAAGCTCATTTAAACTGAAGAGATCTAATCCTATTCAACCCTAAGTAAGCCTAGAAATCCCTAGATCTACCCTAATCCACCATTTCCTCAAGAACCCTAATGGATCTACTCAAACTTCATGAATAAAAGCTTAAACCCAGAAAATGAAATGATTAACATCGATATGAAGATCAGGATGAGATGAACAACAATGATTAAAAACAAAAATTCAAATAAGCAAAGGAGAAAAAGTTATTTCTACTTAAAAGAGGCTAAAAACGTGGGTCCTCTTCTTAATGACATAAGGGGTCTATTTATACACATTTTCTAAAAAGCACTAGAAAAGTCAACTCTGGAAAAAGTTAACATTTCAGGCAGATGAAAAGCACTCGACCAAGTAGTGGTCGAGTGTCTTGGTCGACCATTCTAATTTTGGGCAAATCTTCTTATTCATGTTCCGAATATTGCTCTTAGGCTGATCGTTTCATCCATATGTCTTCACGAAGTCCCCAATCCCCCAAATTATGCTCTAAAAGTACCTAAAATCACACCATATGCACATATATGCAATGCAAGACCCTAAATATGCAAAATAGACCTAAAAGACTCTAAAACGATGATGACAATGTGAATATGAATGCAAAATATGCTAAATGATGCATCTAAAATGTGTTAAAATGCAGACACATCAGAGAACACAATGATGTGGTGTTGAATATCCATAAGTGATGGTAATCCTGGCGGAAGGTCTTCTTAGAAATCGTCCTTGAATTCTTCTATGACTGGTTGTAACAGCTCTGGAAATCTAGTGCCAACATTTGTATTTGGAGGCGTCGAGACTAAAGCATAGACCACCCCTTCTTCTTTCATAGCGTCTTCAAACTTCCCTTTTGAAAAGAGAGTGACACAAGTAGATATCTGACTTGAAAACTATATTCTGATTGAAATATACCTGCTTTGGTGTTTGATAGTTGAGAAGAGTTCTGTCTCTTTCTAGTTTCAAGGGTGCGAGTGTTTTTTTAATTGCTTGGTTATGTTCCCATTCATAGTAGAGTTTTTGTTATTTTTGTTTTTTTTTTTTAATGTAGCTTGTGATTTCCAAGTGACTGCTCGTATTTTCTAGACTTCTACCTTTATCTCTATATCAGAGTTATCAAGGTTTAGGTAAATGAATACTTTGAGAACAAAGGTCCTATATTTGTGTTTTTTCTTTGGTCGTGAATCCTATATTCCATTGATTTTGCATAATACATTGATTTTGCATAGTATATTTTGTTAATATGAATGATCATGATTAGTAAAATATAAATTAGGAAACTTGATTACATATTAAAATTCAAGTTTATATTTTCAAAAATCACACTATGTTTTATCTAGAGTATTTTATTGCTAAATTTAACCTAGTTTTTTTAACATGATTACAATAGACAAAAAGATAAAGAGAAACTAACTTTTCTTTATTTAACAAAGAGTCAGACTAAAACAAAAATTGTATGGTTTTAATGTAAATCTATGTTCTTAGCTCCTTTGTTTATGTGTTTTAAATTGACTTTTATTTTTGCATAAAAGAGTTTTTCTTCTATGAAAAAGATTAAGTCTTATGTTATTGATTATGGTATGAGGTTTGTTAGTTGTGACTAAAACATTTGATATTCATGATCACTAAAATGTTTGATATCATTTTCACATTGTACGTTTTCAAGTTTTGTTTTCTTATCACGATTTAAATTTCTTCTTTCTCTTATGATCATGTTTTTTAATAGATATAATATTGTTGATTGTGTTGTTATTATAGGATGCGCATGATTTTTACAAGCAAAAAATGATGAAGAATCTAAAGCCTTACAAATTCCCTAAATGTTGAAAACGAACAAGTGAGATTTGAAGGAGCGGAGTCATTGTTGATATAAATTAATATAAAAGTTGCTATAAGAAAAACGTTATTTACATATGGATAAAATTAAATGAATTGTTGATTGCAAAAGTTTATGTGGTACAGTGGTTGGTTTTCGGCTTCATTGTTTAAAGGTGAAGTGTTCAATTCTTAAATAACATAAATTTGTTTTAACAGACCAGGCATGGACCTAGCATATAATATGCGGTCTTAACGAGCCGGACCTGCAACAGACCAAAATTGGAAAAGCTGCCCACGGATTTGGGCCCGTTGAACGAGTTGTGACCTGTTCTAGAGCCCCCCTAATCTAACTAAAGTTTCAACCTTTGTATCCAATTCAGGGTTCCAACAATATTTAGTGCATGCTCTTGTATTAGGCTCTTTTGCAGTGTATTGGAAGTTATATCCAACAATGAACCCATATGAGTACGGATTCTGGGTGTTCTTGATCTATTACTACATAATAGTATCAGGATACAAACCAGGGGAATTCATGGAAACAATAGTTTCACGGTCCTTTATGATTGTTATTGGTGCATGTGTTGCCCTCATTGTGGACACTTGCATTTATCCCATATATGCAAGGGAAAATCTCCATAACTTGGTTGCAAAGAATTTTGTGAATGTTGCGACTTCTTTGGAAGGTTATGTATTTAATCTCTTTGAATTTTGAGTTAGTAGGTGACAATCTTAATCTGCTTCTTATTATACCAATCCATAGAAATGGTTCATTTTTGCGGGTTGTGTTACCGCATATCTTGATTTTGTAGCATATACTAGCTGTGACAAAAGGTCCAATATACAATGGTTATAGATGAGCCGTCCAATCTACAGGCCAAGAAAATATTCTGATATGATTCTTTTCATTCATCCAACACATAAAACGAAGATCAATAATTGATTATCAAAATACCAACTTACTTTAGGATCTCAAATCTTCTCTATTTTTTTATTTTTTTTTTGGATTTTTTTACTTGGTAATGTGATAGTGAAGATCAGTTTTGTTACATGGGATCCACCACATTGTCCGTACAAATCCATTAAATATCCATGGGCATTGTATGTAAAAGTAGGTGGTGCATTGAGACATTGTGCTTCATGATCATGGCATTACTTGGCCGCATTCTCTCAAAGATTCAAGTACACTATTAGCCTCTTTCCTCTTTTCCAATCTCATGTCTAAACCTATAGACATTCCCCACAAAATTCACCAAGTAGCCGAAGAAACTATGGAGAAAAATTCGACAAGAAAATATACTTTCTAGTGAAAGTAGAGAATTGGGAAATCGGAAATCAAGATAAGGATTCGATTGATTAACACACAATCTCTAATCTCGACAAAGATCTAACTCGGATCCTGGATCGTAAATTGCAGAGGGAAGCCACACTTCATCCATCAATAAAAAGGGATGTTGTAACTAGTACTTCAAAAAAACTGAATTTGGCAACAATGCCTCATAACGAATCAAGGGCGTTTACACAAAAACAACCATCGTGGCCAAGCTGAATTTTGATAGCGCCATGAAATATGTAACACCACAATATGATGAGGCCATGTTGATGTACGAGAATCGAATTCGTTGCTAGGCTTGAAAATCTTATGTATGCGTATGATGTCAACGTCAATTTAAAACAGTAAATAAGACATATCCATTCGTAGCAACCCGGGTTCGACCTTCAGAAACGGCGAATTCTTTTCATTTTCGTCCCCTAACTTGAGGGTTTAAAAATCTTTGCCTTTTCACTTTTGTTGACATTGACAGAACAAATCAATCCAATTGGGGATAAACTATAAACCCTAATCCCCAGAAGAAAGATGAATGCTGCAGCTTTCCCCGCTATAATTGCGGATTTCAGCTTCCTTTCCATCCGTTGCGCAATATTTTTCCGAACACCGGCGACATTTTTTCCACCGGCATTGCCTTACTTGATATCATCCCCTAATCGGAAGCTAACGAGAGGTGTCAGAGGCTTGATGTCTCAGTCTTTATCATCATCGTCACAATCATTTTCGTCTCTTCCGGCTTCATTTTCCTTGGAACCGGTACCAGAGTCACTTCAAGCTCAGTCATCCTCTCCGAAGCCGAAATCTCCCCGACCACAGTTTCCATGGCTTATTGTCGGTTTGGGTAATCCCGGCAAAAAGTACCAAGGCACTCGCCACAATGTATATCTCCTAATTCTTGCTTTCTTAATTTGCATTTTCTTTTTCGGTTCGCTAACTGTTCCATTGTTGCAGGTTGGTTTTGAGATGGTGGACGCTTTGGCTGAAGCAGAGGGGATATCAATGAGCACCGTTAACTTCAAGGCCTTGTTTGGGAAAGGTTTTCTTTTCATTCTTGTATCTTCTCTATTGTGAATTTTCATCCTCTAAAGGTTATTTTTATCCCGAAGTGTGCAATTGGCAATTCAATTCTTTACCTCTCTATGTTTGATGAGGGTAGGGAAACATTATTGAACTGTTTTTATTTTTTGGAAGAATTCAGCGTACTTGATAGATTCTTCTGTCATAATCATGTTCGATGTACGTGATTAGTCTGTATAAGGTCTCTTGTTTTAATAGATTTGTAGTTCTATTAAATACGGAGAGATGGAAAGAACCTCTCTTTTTTCCATGTGGATTGTCTATAACTTTGCGTATTCCTTTGTCTATTATAGGCGCTATTGGAAATAGTCCGATTATGCTGGCTAAACCTCAAACTTTCATGAACCTAAGTGGTGAGTCTGTAAGTGAGCTCATCGGAAAACAACTTTGCTATATTTAGTCAACCAATCTTTCTACCTATTATCACTTGTTATTAAGATACTTTCTCTATATGATTGCTGGAACTGTTTGAAGGTTGGACAAATTGTTTCCTTTTACAAGATCCCGCTAAAGCAAGTTTTGGTGGTATACTTTACCTTCTTTTTTTTCCTTCCCTTTCTCCAAATTTTGGATTTAGAGTGCACATGAACATCAAGGATAATGTTCTGTGTCTTCTTCAGATTTACGATGATCTAGATTTGCCCTTTGGTAAACTGCGTTTATTGCCAAAAGGTGGTCACGGAGGGCACAACGGGTACAAAGCTTTTCACTCTATATGTCACTTGTTCAAGGATGCTTTATATAGTATATAAGTATTGTCTTAAATTACGTAAGAACCATTATGGATGGATACTTGGTAAAGGGTATCACTATCAAATCATAAAGAGTATAATGATGGCAAGTATTCAGACGAAGAGGAATACTTCATAAATTGTTTTGTTTGTAATTGTACTTGCAGGATGAGAAGCATTATAGATCGCCTCAAAGGGAACCGCGATTTTCCTCGTCTAAGAATAGGTAAAGTTGACATTTTATCCACTTTGGCAAACCCAATTTCCCATTTTTTCTTCTATGTTTTTTTTCTTTATGTCGTTGTGTGTTTTGTTTTAGGGATTGGACGGCCTCCAGGGAAGATGGATACAGCCAACTTTGTTCTTCGTCAATTCAGTAGACAAGAAGAAGAAGAGGTAGAAGAAGATATGTCCCAAACATTATCCCAAATTCTTAAAACTACAGAAGCCTGATTTTTTCTGGTTCTGCAGTTGGATTATACATTCCAAACCGGGATAGAGGCAATAAGAATTATTTTGCTTGAGGGGTTCAACAAAAGTGCAACCTTCGTCAACACTCGAAAATCTGCAGAGCAGCTCAGTTGAAAAATACCGATTCTTTCATCAGATATAGCTGCAGAGTATTCTTAGCAATTCATCATTGATATGTGTTTATTTGTTTCATACATATTGTTGAATCCATATTTTGAACATAATAAAATTAATAAACTGACACAACTTAAAGATACGAGTTAGCAAAGTTTTTCTGGGTCTGTAATGATTGTCATGTAATGATTATGACATATAGAATTTGATTTTTTTTTCTACCGATTTAGTAGATTAAATAAGAATTTTAAAGTTGGGGTTAGATTATGAATCAGCTCTTGTCGATTTAATTGTTAGATAAAAAAAAATATGACTTGGATAGTTTATTTTATATTAAAATTAGATATGTTACAAGTGAGTTTTTAACCATTGGGTACCCAAAAAGAAAATTAAAGTCGCAAGTTTTATTTCAACTAAAAAGGAATAGTAGGTTTAAATTTGGTATTATCCCTAATAAATGAGTTTTTTGTATGGGTAATGAGTACCCAATAAACTTTTGATTTCAAAACCCTAAAAATGGATAAAGAGAACCTTCTTTGTCTGTCAGAGTCTTTCTCTAAGAACCTACCTTTCTTCCTCTCGGCTCTCTTAGCCACTTCCGTTACTCATCTCTCTTAATCATCGATCTCACGGAAATTGTTGACTTTCTCTCTCCCTCAAAGCCCTCATCCTGATTAATTTATCTCAGGTAAGCTTCTTCGAATTTCATCTGAGGTCGATTTTGACATCTCTTCTTCTTCCAATCTAATCGGAGATGTACTCTTCTTTGTTGCATGAATGATGTTAATACTCGTTCTGGTTTCAAGTTGAAAGAACTGCAAACGATTTTTACTGTATTAACCATCAAGAGGTGAAGAAAGTCATACTTAATAGATTTGCTTCAAACATTATCTTCAAATCGTTTTTTTGGTCAAATATCTTCAAATATTTTATGTATTACTAAAAAACAATTTTGAACGGGCATTCGAAAACAGCTTGTGAATTATATAAGCTAGTTATTGTAAAATAAAACTTAAAATGCATTAATTGTACTTATACAGAGCTTATAATTATGAACTTTGTAAATACGAAGCTTCGTAAATGATTTTTTTTCTTCTGATAATAGGTTTTGATTAAGTGAGTCTTATGTTTTGGTTTCTTTCTTTGTCTACTTCTTCTTTTATATTATATGGTTAAGAAGAATTTAAATATTCAGCTATATTGTTCATTAACAAGTTTCAACGAGGCTAATCTGTGTTGTTCATTAACAAGTTTCAAAGAAGATCATGTCCTCCCTGAAACGTTCCAAAATTGATATCGGGACTTCTTCGACAAGTGCGAGAAAGATCAAGAACGCAAGTCAAGACCAAGCAGCATGACCAGAGGAGATCCAAGACATTCAATACCCTTTAGAAGCTGGCCAAAAGGACCAAGAATCGACAAGACCCGAACTGGAAGTAATCGACAAGATTTGGCCCTTTATCGCGCCCTACAAGGTTTGTTTTGTGTTTACGATATATGTTCTTGCAGGAACGTCAAGTCCAACAACTCCAACACCTTAGAATAGAGAGTCTTAAGGCCTATAGACTTTTTTGGGCTTTTATTTTCGTTTAATAAGACACCATAAAACTAAGTTAGAAATTTGTCATTTTTCTTGTAATTTGCCATTTTTTTAATTTTCTTTTTGTTAATGGGTTGCGACCCATATGTTCATTTTTTCTTTAAGTAAGTCGGCCTTAGAACCCCTATATAAGATCCTCTTGCAGCCATGTAACAAGACACCCAACTTTGAAATTAATAAAGAACACAATTTCTCAAAGAGAAATCTCAAGTCATTAGCAAGCTACTTGTTTGTCTAAGACATAGAACACACTATAAGATCTCGAGATGTTTCTCCTTGATCTAGAGTGTTCTTGAGTTTATCAAGAAGCTCACCATCCTTTTTGTGGATCGCTCATCAATCCCCCACCTTCTACGCTCCCTGACTTTTCTTACCAAGGAAGTACATTTGGTTCCCTTGGATAGAACCCACTCTCATCAACCTTAGAGAAGCATCTCGAAGCTCGTATCATTTTGGTATCAGAGCTAAAGATTTCTTGGAAGGTTGTATTTATCTTTACTTTTTGCTCTATTTAATTTTAAAATTATCATCACTTTCGCATAAGTTGTTAGATTCGTTTTTCAAGTAAATTAACCATTGTTTGCTTAAAATCCAATCTATATCTTGCTTGTGACGGCTAGGGTTCTTCGTCCTCAATCTAAAAAGACAAAAAAAAATGGTTCATTAAGTTTTTTTTGTATTTTCCATTTTTACAAGTTCCATTTGTTTACAACAAAAAAAATTGAAACATGGAAACCCCAAGTCAGGTCCCCACCCTAGCTGAAACGTTGGCCCAACTCCAAGCTCAGCTTCGATCCATCAACACTCGAATGGAACGCTTGGAGTCGAGACCCGCCAACACGCAAGTGTCCCTGCACTCTCGAGACGATGACTCGGACGCTTACCGAGAGGGAGACTTTGATCCGGATCCGGATTACCCTCCACCTAGGCGTCATATCACACGAGGAAGATACCTCCATAACTGCGGACGTGAGAGGGACGATCCGGTGCACTCCAACATCGACCCAAGACTTACCATGCCCACCTTCGCCGGTAAGGTCGACCCGGAAGCGTACCTCGATTGGGAGAAATGAATGGAGTACATATTTGAGTGCTACCATTATGCGGATCATAAAAGAGTGAGCTTTGCTGCTGCTCAACTCACGGACAACGCCTTCGCGACCTAGCCGAACGAAGACATCACCACTATAACCAAGTCGCCACTTGAGACAAGATGAAATTTAATCTAAGGAGAAGGTACATGCCTCCATATTTCTATAGAGACTTACAGAAGAGGTTTCGTAAGTTGGTACAGGGTAATAGGTCCGTAAAAGACTACTTTGAAGAATTTGAAAACCTGAAAAATCAGCTAGAAACTGAAGAACCCGAGGAGGCCATTATGGCTCAACTCCTAGATGGTCTCCAAGACCACATCGCTAGGAAGGTAGAAAGGCATCCATATCACGAGTTAAGGAAGTTATTGCACTTTGACATACAAGCTCAACAACACATAAAGAGGAAGACGGTCGCGCCCAACTGCCCCAAGTACAACGCTCCCTGGAACACGCCCGCCCCGAGACCACAAGACAAGGGCAAAACCATTGAGACTGAGACTCGTCCTAAGAGAGCTAATCAAGGATCAAACAAGAATTCAATATATAAGGTTAGTAAGGCTCCAAATACATCTAGAACCCGTGACATCGTGTGCTTCAAGTGTCAGGGTCGCGGACACATGGCGAAAGAATGTCCGAACCAAAGAGAAATGGTTGTCACCAAGGGCGGAGAGTATGAATCACAAGATGAGGACGAGATGGATGTAGAAGAAGCTATAGGAGAGGCTTTGGAGACTGTAGCATACCCAGACGTAGGGGAATTCCTTGTATCTCGCCGCGTCCTGAACTCTATGGTCGTGCCGGATGAAACCGCACAAAGGGAAAACATCTTCGGCTCGAGATGTACCATAAGCGGCAAGTTATGCAGTCTTCTTATAGATAGTGGTGTTTGTACTAACGTGGCTAGCAAGTCATTGGTCGAAAAATTAGGACTCACCACCACCAAGCACCCGACACCGTACCGCTTGAGATGGCTCAACGACCAAGTCGAGATTAAAGTCTCCAAGCAAGTAATTGTTCCTTTCAGCATTGGAACATACCAAGACCAAACACTATGTGATGTAGCTCCCTTGCAAGCTGGACATCTCTTATTGGGCCGACCTTGGCAGTTGGATAAGGAGGCTCTACAACAGGCACACCAACTTCTACTCGTTTGTGCATGACAAGCGCAAGTATAGCTTAGCGCCCTTGACCCCGACTCACATACATGAGCTCCATATCAAGATGGATCAGTCCACCAAGGTAAGTAAGCCTTCTTTATTTGTGACTCCGAGTGTCATAGATAAAACCTTGTGTGCCAAGCAAATTGTGCTACTAATGCTCTTCAAAGAGAATGTAGTCGCAAATGCTCTTTTTAGATGACACAACCTCATCACCATCATGGACACCAAAGTTCTAGAATTTGAGTTCATTAAGAACAACTACAAGGAGGATCCAGATTTTGAAGACATATATCAAGCTTGCAACTAAGGAACCTTCAGATCTACATCCATGAAGGGTACTTGTTTCAGGAAAAGAGGTTGTGTATACCACAAGGGTCAATGAGGGACTTGATACTTAGGGAAGCGCATGGCGGAGGACTCATGGGACACTTCGGTGTTGCCAAACCTCTAGCCATGGTGGTTGAACATTTCTTTTGGCCGCATCTTAGGAGAGATGTGGAACTGCTGTGCATCAAATGTGCAACATGTTTTAAAGCTAAAACTAAGTCCCACCCTCATGGTCTTTATCTCCCTTTACATATTCCTTATGCTCTTTGGGAGGATATCTTAATGGATTTTGTTTTAGGTTTACCAAAGATAAATCACAAGGACTCAAACTTTGTTGTAGTGGACCGTTTCTCAAAGATGGCTCACTTCATACCTAGTGACAAGACCAATGACATATCACAAATCGACAACCTATTCTTCAAGGAAGTGGTGCGCTTACATGGAGTTCTGAGAACTATTGTTTCCGATCAAGACGCCAAGTTTCTAAGCCACTTAGGGACTTGATACTTAGGGAAGCGCATGGCAGAGGACTCATGGGACACTTCGGTGTTGCCAAAACTCTAGCCATGGTGGTTGAACATTTCTTTTGGCCGCATCTTAGGAGAGATGTGGAGCTGCTATGCATCAAATGTGCAACATGTTTTAAAGCTAAAACTAAGTCCCACCCTCGTGGTCTTTATCTCCCTTTACATATTCCTTATGCTCTTTGGGAGGATATCTCAATGGATTTTGTTTCAGGTTTACCAAAGATAAATCACAAGGACTCAAACTTTGTTGTAGTGGACCGTTTCTCAAAGATGGCTCACTTCATACCTTGTGACAAGACCAATGACATATCACAAATCGACAGCCTATTCTTCAAGGAAGTGGTGCGCTTACATGGAGTTCCGAGGACTATTGTTTCCGATCAAGACGCCAAGTTCCTAAGCCACTTTTGGAGGACCTTCTGGCGGAAAATAGGCACCAAGTTGCTCTTCTCCACCACTTGTCATCTCCAAACTGATGGTCAAAATGAAGTGGTAAACCGTACTCTAGGAACCTTACTTAGAGCTATGGTCGGTAAGAATTTAACCAATTGGCTTTCTTACTTACCTATGGTTGAATTTACTTATAACCGAGCTAATCATTCGTCTTCCAAGTTTTCACCCTTTGAAGTGGTATATGGTTTCAACCCTTTGACGCCAATGAATTTTACACCACTCCCTCCGTGTCATTACCTTGACGAGGGTGCAAGTGCCAAAGCCGAACCAGTCCGAAAATTACATCTCAAAGTCAAGGAGAACTTGGAAAAGGCGCAAGGGTTGTGATATTCAACCTGAGAGATTGGGTTTGGGTACACATGCACCCGGAGTGCTTCCCGAACAAGCGCACGTCCAAGCTCGCGCCCCGGGGCGATGGTCCCTTCCGAGTAACCGAACGGATCAACGACAATGCCTACTGATTAAAACTGTCTGGTGAGTTCAATATCTCCTCAAGTTTCAATGTTGTTGATTTGTTCCTGTTCCATGTCGACGATGACGATGCACCCGAGATGGAGCATCTTCAAGAAGGATGGAATGATGAGGGCATCAAGCCGGTTGAACTAGGCAGGCCAATGACTCGAGTTAGGACACGCACATTGAGAGAACAAATAGGAGAATCTGTGGTTAACATCTTGAACAAATAAGAGATCGCGTCCTCCCCGGAACACTCCAAGATTGATATTGGGACTTCTTCGAGGAGTGCGAGAAAGATCAAGAACGCAAGTCAAGACCAAGCAGCACGACCAGAGGAGATCCAAGACATTCAAGACCCTTTAGAAGCTGACCAAGAGGACCAAGAATCGACAAGACCCGAGCTGGAAGTAACCGACAAGACTTGGCCCTTTATCGCGACCCTACAAGATTTGTTTTGCGTTTACGATAAATGTTCTTGCAGGAACGCCAAGCCCAACAACTCCAACACCTTAGGATATAGAGTCTTAAGGCCCATAGTTTTTTTTGGGCTTTTCTTTTCGTTTAATAAGACACCAAAACACTAAGTTAGAAATTTACCATGTTTTCTTGTAATTTGCCATTTTCTCATTTCCTTTTTGTTAATGGCCTACAATCCATATTTTCCTTTTTTCTTTAAGTAAGTCAGCCTTAGGACCCCTATATATGGTATCCTTGCAGCCATGTAACAATACACCCAACTTTGAAATCAATAAAGAACACAATTTCTCAAAGAGAAATCCCGAGTCATTAGCAATCTAGTCGTTTGTCTAAGACTTAGAACACATTATAAGATCTCGAGAGGTTTCCCCTTGATCTAGAGTGTGCTTGAGTGTATCAAGAAGTCCACCATCCTTTTTTATTTTGAGTTTTGTCTGAGGAGATTTATCATGGATTTGGGTGGGCTGGGTTTTCTTACCCAAAATCACATCCCTAATTAAAATATTAATATGACTACCGTGGTTCGAAATAATTCGGGTTAAATCGGTTATGAAATCTGTTTATAGTCGATTTTTTGAAAGGTAAAATGTTTAATTGTAATCTCATGAATCATCTAAAACCCGAAGGTTTCAGTGAGAGGATTTGAGGTCCCAACTTTTGGAACTCAGTAAAATCTAGTCGACCCAAATCTAGAGGAATAGAGAACCCGGGCCGTCCCGTATTTAAACCCTCCTCCGACAGAGAATCTCTCACTCTTCTCGTTCGCGGCAGCCATGTACGGTGGAGGTGGGTTTCTCTTTGAACCCTTGAATTGCTTTCTCCTTGTGTTGTCGTTCAAAGATTGTTTTTTTCCGTGGTGGGTTTCACAGATGAAGTGTCAGCTATAGTGGTTGACTTGGGTTCGCACACTTGCAAGGCTGGTTACGCCGGCGAAGATGCTCCCAAGGCCGTCTTCCCTTCCGTAAGTCTTGATTCTAGCATTTGATGTCCCTTTGAGTTTCTTCTATAAAGCTGAGAGCTTGTTAAGTGTAGATTTGCCCAAGTATCTCATTTCTTCTGACTCTTAGGGTTTTTTTTCTAGGTTGTTGGGGCAGTAGATGGCATTGAGGCAATGGATATGGATGTTGATTCTACAAAGAAAAACTCGAATTCTGAGGATTCAAAGGCCGTGACTGAAAAGGAAAAGGGAAAACGCAAGCTCTATCTAGGATCTCAAGCCTTGAGTTACCGCCGAGATCATATGGAGGTAAGATTTTCTCTTTGGTTAATGTTTTAATGAATTGATTACTGAAATAACAATTTTGTGCATTTTTGTTTTTAACACCAGATATTGTCACCCATAAAAGATGGAATAGTTTCTGACTGGGATTTGGTGGACAACATATGGGAACATGCTTTCAAGTAACTATATTAAACCATTAGATTTTGTTTTTAATTGTTGTCTGATGACATCACAAAAATATTCTTTTTCAAGGAGTTGCCTAATGATTAATCCTAAGGAACACCCCATGCTGCTAGCTGAGCCTCCTTTAAACACTCAACAACAGAGAGAGAAGTCTGCTCTATATACTTTGAAATATCCTTTTAATTTATATAGCTTTGTCGTGGAGTTTGTTCCTGACTTTTCATATGCTTGACAGGGCGGCTGAGCTAATGTTTGAAAAATACAAAGTTCCTGCACTGTTTATGGCTAAGAATCCGGTATCTTCCCTCTTCCTTGGGTCATTCTTCTTTTGATAGATTCTTACTGTTGTGTTGATATCCAGCCAGCTCGTGAGTAATCAGATGTTTAACTATCTACATGACTTTGGCGCCTTTATTGTGCTAGGTTCTCACGTCTTTTGCTACTGGACGTGCTACTGCTTTGGTTGTTGACTGGTAAGACATTTGTTATCTCGAAATTTAGAAACTTTTCTCTAGTATGAAGAAGCTACTAATGTTCCACTTATGTTCTATTCTGTGGAATTTAACCTTTTTTCGTTTGATTTGGTTAATCTGACAAGCACTGATGGCAATCTTTGTGTTCCAGCGGTGGAGGATCCACAACTATTGCACCGGTGCATGATGGTTATGTTCTTCAAAAGGTATTTTTACTACTCTATTCAGGCTTTACCATGCGGTTTATTTTGGGTCTGGATTTTCTGCTGCAGGAAAAAAGTTTCAACTTTCTTTTTATAAGTGTCATTTATAGCTGCTGTAAATTCTCATTCATGTGAATTTTTTGACCAGTTTTACTTTAACAGCAGTGATTAGATTACTATTCTCCAATTGTTGATCATACTTTTATTCACAGGCTGTTGTATCATCTCCAATTGGAGGGGAATTTCTCACTGATTGCCTACTGAAAAGCTTGGAGAGCAAGGGAATTAAAGTAAGTATTACATTTTTTCACATTGTTTTTTTGTCTTATGAGCCAACTCTCCTGAATATTTCTGCAGATAAGACCTAGATACTCTTTCAAGAGAAAGGAAGTACGAGCAGGGGAATTCCAGGTGTGTATGTGTATAAGTGGATGAAACTACTATTTCAGTATTATTTATTTCATGAAAGAGAGATGGACATATATTTATGTGTAGAGGCTTTTGGAAATTGTTTGTGTCCCTGACATAGAAAGATATGATTATTTTACTGGGCAATGAAACAAAGCCGTTTGTATATTTCGTTTCATTTCCATTATAACAGCTATCGCTAGCAGATTGCTTAGAGCTTAACTTTCATCACTGGAGTGTAATATTCTCTTTTTTACTCTCTTTGAATTTTTGCAGGTTGAAGATGTTGATGTTACTGACACCACAGAAAGCTACAAACTCTTCTGCCAGGTCTGTAATTGATAATAACACCTCGCTTGAAACTTTCTTTTATTTATTAACTGAATGATTTTTTCTCAACAGAAAATGATAGTGGGTGATATCAAGGATTCTATTTGTCGAGTTCCTGATACTCCCTATGACGGTATCTTATGTTCTTTTGTCTTTCACTGGTTTGATAAATTTGTTTTTCTTCAAGTGTAGAATGCAAGTTGTGAATGTTAGATACTTTTTTCTTCTTCCAAAGATCACATAGCCTCAATTTTCCTGATGTGATGCATTTACCTGCAGACAAATCATATTCAAATATCCCAACTACTTCGTATGAGCTTCCTGATGGCCAGTAAGCTCCAGTTTATATATCTATTCCGTTCTGATAGCTTCATTGATGATAGGAAGCTGGACCAATA
This sequence comes from Lepidium sativum, assembly GCA_023374145.1. Lineage (NCBI taxonomy): Eukaryota > Viridiplantae > Streptophyta > Magnoliopsida > Brassicales > Brassicaceae > Lepidium > Lepidium sativum. The sequence goes on along the minus strand of JAKUCM010001172.1, from coordinate 50,463 downwards.
CATCTTTATAGTCTTTCTTGATATCTCATGAGGCATGTCTACTGCAGGACGCTCGAGATTGGTGCTGACAGGTTCAAAGTTCCTGATGTGTTGTTCAACCCGTCCATAGTTCAGGTACACCATTTAAGCACAATCTATTTGACAGAAGCTTCTGCAGACATTTTGTTTCTTCTCTTGAGCTGTTTTGAGCCTCAAAAGTATTTGTAAAACATAATTCTTTAAGTGACTTTCGGTGTTTATTGCAATTTACAGACAATTCCGGGAACGGAGAAGTATTCAGATATGATTCCTTCTGTTCGTGGGTTACCACACATGGTATATGCAGCCTCATTAGTTACTGCAAAGCTTCCGTCTCTCAACTCTGTGTAATACCAGTCTCCATTTTATTAACTTATACAGGCCATGGAGAGCATCAACAAATGTGATGTAGATATCCGAAGGGAGTTGTATAGTAGCATACTGGTAAAATAACTATCAATGTCAACCCCTAAATGCCTAGTTAATTTGGTAATACTATTTATTTAAGTGACTTTCTTGGATGTGGATGATAGTCATACTATTGTTCTCGTATTATGCTAGCTTGCTGGTGGGACATCATCAATGCAACAATTGAAAGAACGTCTCGAAAAGGACTTGATAGATGTATTGTGTCCTCTCTTTTTTCCTCTGGTTTGTAATCTTTCCCCTTTTCTGTGATGGCCAAAATCATTCACTGGCCTCTATTTTTTTGTTTTAGGAGTCTCCTCACTCGGCTCGAGTTAAGGTGTTGGCAAGTGGTAACACAACGGAAAGAAGATTCAGGTTTGATGTAGTGTTCATCATATCTTCCTCTAGTTGGACCCCAAATATTGTTTGGATTAAAACACATGTTATGTACTTGCAGTGTGTGGATAGGAGGAAGTATATTGGCGTCACTAGGCTCATTCCAACAGATGTGGTTCTCCAAGTCTGAGTAAGTCTTTTCTATTCTTCCATTGATCAGACTTCCACAAAGAAGAATTATTTTTTGTTCTCTCTTGACACTGGAGTTTCGGATTTTGGATCTTGGTTTAAATGGTAGGTACGAGGAACATGGAGCTTCTTACATTCAGAGAAAATGCCCTTAAAGCAGCTTCAGATTCAAGATTCTGTGGAGCCTGCGAAAACAAAACTTGGAATCTATTGTATTGCATTTTCAGTGTGTGCATCATTAGTTTTTTAATATTGACATTATCCTTAATCATTGAAATGAGTTAGACATTGACAAGCATTGTAGTGAGCTATCTTATGAAATTAATTTCAGATACTGTTTCTTTCTCATATATTTAGTTCTATTTATCATATATCCGCACAAACAAGACCGCAACAATGATAATCCACGATATCTATAAGAAAATCTTTGGATCCAAACTCGCTCAGTTTTCCCCTAAACTAAGGTTTAAAAACCTATTTCCACCCCAAATGTGGTTACTGATGGTTCACTGTTAACCAATTAACCTAATCGATCTGTAATACTTAATTACACCGTCATTTAAGACTAAACCATGAAATAAACCAATTGGATGTCTGAATATATTCCTTAACCATTCGGATCCTGAGAAAAAAAAAATTCTCCATATTTATTCGAAACCTAAATTCTCTTGAAGCCTAACTTTCGAAATCGAGAATCTGAAACCAAAATCTGCTCTTATTGTTTGTTCAAATCATTTCACATAAATGTAACGATGTTGTTAAGTATTCTAACCGAGAACAATGATATAATCATGATGAAGAGGTCGATCGAAGAAGATTTCAGAGAAAAAAATTGAATATTTGATGGACGGTCTCGCAGAATGGTTTATCGATGAACCTCAAATCCGTCATGATGTCTATCTAGATAGTGACGACGAAGACGTAACGGAGGTGGAACAGACAGAAAAGCATAACGTCAGCCGCGGAGATGGGAATCTGTACAAAGATCAGATCTTCTTCAGTGCACTAGCTTTCAAAGAGACAGTCATTTGATCATGCCTTAATGGTTGCCGTAATATCAAACAATCTAGGTACAATAAAACAAAGTTAGCTTACATATCTCTAGGTTATGGTTGCAACTGGAAAATTCAGATTAATGGGAAATTAGAACCATTGTAGATAAGCATAGTTATGGGTGTAGTGGACCGTCTGAGATGTTGAAGGTGCATGTTCTTGCATCATTATTCTTAGATAAAATCAGAGAAGAACCAGAATGTTTCATGCCAATGAAAATAGAGCAATTAGTTAAAGAGAAATGGAACATTCATGTGTCTAGGCCACAATGTCAAGTAGTAAAGAATAGGACATTAAATGGAAAGAAAAAGAGAATGATATGCAGTTTAATGGATAAGAGATTATGGTGCTGAGTTGTTAGTCTCTAATCCTAGCTCGAGTGTAGCTATTGAAACTCTTAGAAATGAGGAAAGAGTAGATGTATTCAACATATTTTATGTATGATTTGATACATTAAGGAAATCATGGAAGGACAATTGTAGGCCTCTTTGGTGTAGATGGTTATTTCCTTAGGTCTAAAACAAAGGGTAGGGATGCCAACAATGCTATTTACCTTGTAGCATGAGTTGTTGTGCAAGTTGAGAACATATCCAATTGGATTTAGTTTGTAAAGAAAATCAAACAAGACTTGTCTTTGGCCGATGGAGATGATTATATTTTGGTCTCAGATAGACAAAAGGTAATGGATTTTCCATTCATTTAATTAATCTTTTGTACTTGTTTACTTGGATTGTTGTTTACTTGATTATTTCTTTGTATACTGAGATGCTGCTTACTTGATTAGCTGATTGTGTTTATATTATTTTACAGGGTCTGATTAGAGCGGTTGAGCCGGAGCTGTCTAAGATAGAGCATAAGTTGTGCGCGAGGCACTCTATGTCAATCTCAAAACCAGACACGAGAAAAAACGCAGATGAAGCCCTTCATATGGAACCTTGAGTGGAGTTACAACGAGACTGAATACAGAGAAAATTTAGGCCAATTGCAGGAGTATGGTCAAGGGATGTATGAAGATGTTATGCAGATGAATCCTCAGTCATGGTGCAGGGCATTTATGAAACCATTGTGAATACATGGAGAACAACTCCACATAATTGTTCAATAGCTCCTGTGAAAGCCAGAGAGAAGTCGATGGTACCAATGCTTGAAACAATAGCTCGACTGGCAATGGTAATAATCCAAAAAAGATCTACTATATCTGTACAACACTCTGGAATCTGCATTCCATATGCAGAAGACATGTTGGCAAGAACTCATGATCTCTCGGCAGATTTAGAGTTTTTAGGAGCATTAATGATATGTTTCAAGTGGTGGCAACATATGCTTGTTCTCATCATGTTGATTTAGATAGAAAGACATGAAGCTGGAAGACATGGGATATAATCGTGATTACATGTGAGCATGGATGCAGTGATAATTAGAATAAAGGTAAATGTTGAAAATTTTGTGAGTTCATAGATTCTAACAGCCACTTGAATAAGGACTTGTGCAGAATACATCTTATCTATAAGAGGAGCAAGGTTCTGGCATGTGAGATTAGATGGAGATGTTCATGAGCCACCTGAGCCTCCTCAACCTGGTCAGAAAAAAAAGAGCAAGAATAAAAAGAGGAGGAAAGGAAATGGAGAATTACCTACTAAGAAGAGTACTACCAAGCAACATATCATACACTGCAGTATTTGTGGCAGCACAAATCATAACTGTCGATGGCACACAAAAAACCACAGGTTAGTTGTTTAATTTAGTCATTTGAATAACTTACTTTTAGGTGCTTATCGATTTGTATTGACAGCTTACAAGAGGTGAAACCTCTAAAACTCAAGGTGAGCCCGTAAAGCTCAAGTTGAAGGTTCTCATGGACTCTAAGTAAAATCTTAAGAAAGAAAGAATATCGAGTCATAGCTGAGCTGGAGAAGTTTTGATTTCCAAGCTAGTGATCAAGACAAGGACATGTCAACAGAAATGAAAAGTTGTTGTTAAGCATAAATGGAAACTTGTCTTAACCAAAGAATTTTCATTTATGGGAAATTTGGAATATTCTAGGATAAGATTTCACGTCCTATAAAAATAAGAGAAGGGTTGGCAAGGCCTTCTAACAGTTTGAGAATTGAGAGATAGTATTGTTACTTCATAGCGAACAATCAAAAAGATTGCTTGGGTTGTATTGTTGCATCCGCTGATTTTTCACTAACACAGTCTGATTATAAGGAATCGACTCAAACTAGAATGGATAAATATGGTTTTTGAATGAAATTTAATATTAAAAACTTAAATGAAAGCAAAGCAAATAAAACAAGCAAGATTCAAATGATAAAAGCAATGAATCTAGAGTTAAGTAATTTGATGCAGGGGATAAGAATAGATTCAGGCAATCAAAGGATCATAACATAAGCACCATCCTAGGACATGAAATTTATTCAATCTAGGCTAATTCACTTTTGTGGTATCAACTCTTTTGCAAGCAATAGGAAAACTAAGGCTGGGAAGGAAAACCCATGAAAAGATTTATTTCAACATTTCACCAAACACCTTCTCGGGAAATAAACTACGTTCTATCAAGATTACTAGTTGATCAGACTAAACATACCATCAACCACTTTTTAAGTGAGGATCTATAAATCTAGCAACCCTAACATAAAGAATCCATCATTAAACTAATAAATGTACCTAACATTTAATTCATTGAGTGACTACTCACTCATGTTTAAACAAAACTCAAAGCAAATGATAGACATGGTTGACATGATAAAGAAAGAAGAGAATAAGAAGAAAACTTTGATAGGAGAATGAAATACAAAATGATTCATTGATCCATAGAAACTCTTCAAAGTTTCTCCAAATCTTCAACACAACAACCAAATGATAAAAATTTGAAAAGTTGCCAAAAGAGTGAAAAAATGAGTTGGTAGCTTGGACCAAGGGTTCTTGCCTTTAAACAGTGCTGAAAATAAAACCAAAAATGTGTTGGATCGATCCATGACAAATCGGGTCAGATCCAAATTTAAAAAATGTGCATAAATGGTTCTAGGTAGTAGGTTCTGCAGAACCACAATCTGTTTGGTTGGAACGCATGGCCGCTGGGGCTAGTTCGGTCAGAGCCACATCTAGACTGATAAATGATCGCCTGGATCGGCTGCGATCCGATGTGTTCCGTCCGATCCACCACTACAAAAAATATTGGGTATTTATAACACAATAATATATCATTTTTGGTCATTATGCTATCTTTTTAATACCTTTAAAGTTTAGATAGTGTTTATATATTCATAAACGCTATCGTATACTATATACAATTCCGTGTATAAGCAGGACACTTGAAAGATTTGGTTCTAACAAAATTTCTCATTCCCTTAAAAATTTGTTTTTCCCTTTTCACTACTATATGTTCGTTTTTCAGAATCTCTTTCTCTCCCACACAAATCTCTTTGGTCTTCCCTTCTCTCTTCTTTTCACTGAAAATCAAAATCAAAATAAACTAAAGATTTGAATATGCTCCTTCAAATCCTGAAAACGAGACCAATTTCTATTAGCATCGACGGCGAAGAATCTCTGCCATGTCGATGAGAGGTGTTGATTTCAAGTGGTGAGCTATCGTGGATGCAAAATTCGACAACTTACAACTCGAAATTGCTATTCTTTGTGGATGATTTCTTCTCCCTATTCCTCTCTTCATTGTTCTTCTCAGATACATATTCCTAAAATCTTATATGTCTTATCTTTTCAACTTGATTTATTATTTTTTATGGGTTCGTAGATCATTACTTATTAGAAGGTAAATCTGTAAACGTTTTTGGGTTGTTTGTAAGTTTTCGTTTTGTTCTGTCTGATTGATACAGTTCGATTAATTATCCATGTAATTACCTTTTAAAAGTTTAGGGTGTATGTGAATAGATGTTATGTGTGACATTTTTCTTTTCTTTTTTTCACCTTTTCTGAAATGTCAAGTACAAAACAAAATCTGATATGTTAGCTTACCCTCTAGCTACAATGAAGATAAGCTGCCGTTTGGCTTAGCTTTGTACATGGGTATTGGTATAAAGTCCAAACCCTAAAACCTTGGAGATAGAACTTATGTATCATTCAGAAATCTCATCTCCTCTTTTCTTTCCTTTCTTATCTCCTTTTCTTCTTCGCTTCTTTAACTCTTATTCCTCTATCTAGTTCTTGGTGATAGGCCCAGCTCTATCAAGGTGGTATCAGAGCCAACAGTGATGGGCTCAAAATCAGAAAGACCCCCAGAATCTGCTGTTTCCATTGTATCACAAGACCCAAACCCAACTTGGGAAACCCACATCTCCGAGCTAGAGAGAAACGCCGCTGAATATTAGAAAGCCAATGACGTGAAGATCGAAAAGCTGGACAAGAATATTGTGTGGCTTATGGAATCGGGCAATGATCTCATAACTCCATTCTCTCAAAATTTTATTCTCTTATATACAAACCAAATCTCTTATATACAAACCTATTAATGAAACTTGATATTCCAAATTTACCCTTAATGAAATTACCCAAATTAATTATTAAAAAAAAAAAAATATGCTTCTTCTCTCTCATCTCCATCTCTCTACTCCCCTCCCTTAGCTTCTCTCTCCTCCTCACTCATCGGGTTCGAACTTCAATCACGGCCGCCGGGGGTCTCGAGTTGCAACGCCGCCGGCTCCGACGTGCACCGCTGCCGCCTCCGCCACCTCTCCTGCCATTACCGTCGTTTGTTAATCTCCATAATTGTTTGCCTCTTCACTTTGGGCATAAGAAGGTAGATTTCAAATTGAAATTGATAATTTTGATTTCGTTATTTAGTAGAATCTGGGTCGAATAAGACTTAAGATTGGTAAGATAGATTGGGGCTAGACTGAAACATAGAGCAATTATAGATTTAGAACTAGAATCAAGCGAACGAATTTGAGTTGATAACAGTTTCCGCGATAGTACAACTAGTATAACTAGAATCAGTTATACAGAACTGAATGAGTTGTACATTCTTTAGTTGCATTTCCGCATTGCGCTGATGTTTCAGCTTAATTAGTTGATTATTTGGTATAATCTAGCTCTAATAAGACTTGGCATTGGTAACAATTGTAATGTATAGGCTGAAACATAGCGCACTATAGATTTAGAACTACCTAATTGATCGATGAAATCTGAGTTGATAAAAGTTGGTTTCTGCGATAGTTAAACTAGTATAACTAGAATCAGTTATACGGTTATGACCAGTTATACGCAACTGAATCAGTTGTACATTCTTTAGTTGCATTTTTGCATTGGGTTGGTGAAGAATCTTAATTTCATAAATTATAATATTTTTTTGGTTATTTGGTAGAATTTTGCTTGTATAAGACTTGATTGAAATTGAATATGGTAACAATTGGGTGAAACGTGGCGTAAAACTGGTAGAACTATATTAGTTATACAAGTAAAACTGGTAGAACTACATTAGTTGTACAAGGAAAACTGGTAGAACTACACTAGTTATACAAGTAAAACAGGTAGAACTACATTAGTTGTACAAGGAAAACTGGTAGAACTACACTAGTTATACAAGTAAAACTGGTAGAACTACATTAGTTGTACAAGGAAAACTGGTAGAACTACACTAGTTATACAAGTAAAACTGGTAGAACTACATTAGTTGTACAAGGAAAACTGGTAGAACTACACTCGTTATACAAGTAAAACTAGTATAACTACATTAGTTATACAGAAGTTAATCAATTTTTTTGTTTGTTTTAGCAGGGCATTATGAACAACAAAGTCGTGATATGGTTTAAATGCAACGACCGTAATAGTTGTATATTGATGAAGCACGCGGTAGAGGATATCACTTTGTCGATGATTGAAGAATATCTATATCAGAGGCTTGGTTTAGATGAAAGTAAGGTTAGATTATAGTTGAGGTTCTACCGACCTACGGTCAGAGATGAGGTTGAAGTGAGTATCTGTGATGATGTGGATGTGTGTGGTTATCTAGCCTACATTGATGAATATAATCATAGTACCGCAACATTGTTCGTGGATGTCATAACTAGATCGGAAGAACCAGAGGAAAGAATGTCGAGACAAGTGTCGATAGCAGTTCAAAGCTCTGTTGGTTGTAATGATGGTGAGGGAGGAGCAACTGCTATTACAGTATATTCTCCACCAGTTAGAGAGAATGAAATTGAGCCAGTCGATGGAAGTCTGTATATTAGTGTTGAGAGATCGGATATTGGTGATGTCTATGTAGAACGTCCACCCGCTATAGAGAGTAGTCAGTTTGCAGAGGAATGGGAAGACGACTTAGGTTTGAGTTTGCATCAAGAATTTAAAGATAAGAAGACATTGCAAGAAGTTGTGGATAGAGGATCATTTGCCAACAGCTTTTGTTTTGCCATTAAAAGATCTGAACCAAGTCGGTTGTGGATTGTATGTAATAAAGAAGGCTGCAAATGGGGTGTACGAGCATCAAAGATTAAAAATATGGATATTTTTAGGATTATAAAGTACACAAAGATGCATACATGCTCTCAGGCTAGTCAGAGCGAGAGTAGTGGCACAAAGAGGCACTGCACGCCAGAAATAGTTACAAGTGTCTTGCAAGAGGATTTTCCTGGACAAATGAACACTCCAACTCCTAAAGTTATCATGGGTCTTGTGAAGACAAAACTTGGAGTGAGTATATCGTACTCCACCGCGAGGAGAGGGAGAAAACTTGCTATTGATAGGCTGCGTGGCACTCCGGAAGAAAGCTACAAGATGATACATTCCTATTTATACGAGTTACAGAAGGCAAATGCGGGTACAGTAACAGATGTGCAAGTAGATGAGAATGGGAAGTTCAAGTACCTTTTCATAGCTTTGGGAGTTAGCATCGAGGGATTTAGAGTGATGAGGAAAGTGATTATTGTAGATGCAACATTCCTCAAAAACGGATATGGTGGTGTGTTAGTTTTTGCCATTGCCCAAGATCCTAATCGACACCATTATCCAATTGCGTATGGTGTACTAGATGGAGAGAACGATGCTAGTTGGACATGGTTTTTCTAGACTTTGAAGACAGTTATACCAGATTCTTCTGAATTGGTATTTGTAAGTGATAGGAATGCAAGGCTCATCGGCGCCATAGGTAATGTGTATCCAGAAGCCCATCACGGGTACTGCATATGGCATATGTCACAAAATGTGAGAGCTCATGCGTCTAGTACCAACAAAGATGTTGTTGGTTGGAAATTCATGCAGTGTAGTCGGTAGTACACAGTTGCCGATTTCAACAGCGAATATAGTTTATTTATGAGAAGATTTCCGACTGCAGCTAGTTATTTGGAGGAAAGTACTGTGAAGGAAAAGTGGGCTAGGTGTGTCTTTCCGGGAGAAAGGTATAATATCGACACAAGCAACAGTGTGAAGTCTATGAATAGTGTATTTAATGAAGCAAGGAAGTTCTCCCTAATACCCATGCTTGATACAATCCTCAAAACATTTGCGAAGTGGTTTTGTGAACGTCGGATGGAAACAACGAAAGGTACAATTGAAAACAAATTGGTGCCATTTGTGGAGAACATAATGCATGATTCATGGGCTGTTGCCGAGAGGTTGATTGTGATGGCGCTTAACACCTTTGAATTGGATGTCGTCGGTAGTGATGGGAAGAATTATTTTGTTTGCTTGGAATCGAAGAGCTGCAGTTGTAGAGTGTTCAACATCGAAAAGTATCCGTGTATCCATGCGTTGGCTGCATTCATTCATTACCATAAGATGGAACCTCGACCTCGTAATATCTCATTACATGAGCTTTGTTCTAAATATTATTGGTCCGAGTTGTGGGCACTTGCGTATACCAGGTCTATTTTGTTGGTGCCCGAGATGTCGCAGTGGGATGTTCCGGATTACATCAAAGACAATGAAATCAAACCACCTGACAGGATTATTAAAACGGGAAGAAGAAAAGTGAAAAGGATGCCATCGGTAGGAGAGACACATCCAAGATCATCAAACGTAAAGAGGCCGAGACAAAGGTTCCAATCGCCAATATTCAGATACCTAGCAGAAGATGAGGTCAATCAGTGATTTGTTGAGTATTTCCCATTATTCGTGAAACTTGTAAAACTAGTAAAACTACTGTATTTCCTAATAGCTTTATGGCTCTCTCTGGAAAATGTATGTGTATGTGTAAAACTCGTGAAACTAGCAAAACTAGTTTATTTCCGAATAGCTTTATGGCTCTCCCTTTTTATTTTTATAGTTGTCAATTTTTCTACAAAGTATATATATTCATAATCTCATCTTTTAAACATGCCCAGACTTATATTTTGTTCTTTCTCAGAATGAAGAAAAAAAAAGAAAAAAAAACATTCTCATAATTTGCCAAAAAAAACGATCTCATAATTTACCAAGTTTTAACGTACATGTTATATCTTACTAAAGCGGCCACAAAGAAGACATAACATATTCTTGTGAAACTTAATTCTTATAAGTAAGATAATCTATAATGAAACTTGATTCTTATAAGTAAAATATTCTTATAAGTAAGATATTCTTATAAGTAAGATAATGTATAATGATGTTTAGATGCTTATATTTTGTTTATATAGTGATGAATGACTCTATATATAACTTAAAAATAAAATTAAAATAAGTTTTTTTAGACATAATTACATTCGTCCACCTTATTCCTTATAGTTTTAGTGTGACTTTCTAAGTTAACATTGGTGTGACTCTCTAAGTTTTACGAATATATATTTATTCTAGAATTTAAATACACAAAACACTTAGAGTCATTAGTTAATTGATTATTATTCACTGTACAACTAAAAAATAAATTTATAAGGTTATGTATAACTAAATGTTATGCAAAATCATCGAAAGTATAACTAGTAGTAATTTAGTATAACTGCCAACTAGTAGTATAACTAGGTCGAAAAATTGATACTCTTTCGTTTGGCGCCGAGATCTGAAAATTTTGTGGGGACACGTGCAGACCTAATTTTGTGGGTATATAAACAAAAAAAAAAGATTTTTCACTATCCTCCTCACTTTTTCCTCTCTCTCGCGGCCGAAATCCTCTCATCTCATCTCTCTCGTTTTCTCTCCTCTCTCAACCATTTCTCCTCTCATCTCTTGAAATCTTCTCTCATTTCTTCTCTACTAGATTATCTATCCTCTCCCCTCTCCAAATCTTCTATCATCTCTCTACTTCTTGTCCCATAGTAAGTTATCCTCTATTGTTAGGGTTTGTAGAAAAAAAATTCGGGATTAGATTTTAGATTCGTCTATTATGATTATGTTTTTCTTTTCTTTTAGGTCTTACATGGTGTCTTGGACCGAAGAAGACGACACCGACTACTCCGAGGAAGAAACCCGTGAGATGTTTAGGAGAATTGAATACGTCATGGATAGTGAAGGGGGAATTCCTCATGAATGACCCTGTGGTGAAGCTATCACCGTGGAAAGAACAAATGAACATGCCCGAAACAAGATCTATTTCAAATGTCGGGTGTATAAGGTATAACAATGCTGTTTAGTATAACTAGTATAACTAGTATTACTTCTGTACTATGACTACTGAAGTTGTTTAGTTTAGTATAACTAGTATAACTAGTAGAACTGATGTTGTTTCCACCGACAAAACGATGGTCTCCACAGGAAAATAAGTTGGGATCAAGCTATACAAGGAGAGTGTGACAATCTGAAATATGATATCCACGAGATGGAGAAAAAGATAGAGTTGTACAAGGCGGAGGTGGCGATGCTGAAGAAGGAGATGTGGGAGCAAAATGCAGTTGTTGTTAAGCTTGTGGAGAGGGTCGAAAAATATTTCGGTCCTTTGTAAGATTGTCAAAATTCAAGTTATTTTAGTATAATTTGTATAACTAATAGAACTGATGTTGTTTTAAGCATAATAATATTTAGCGTGATGTTAGACTTAATGATGTTTGAGACATATAAACATAAAATTTAACACTTAATGATGTTTGAAAATATAAACATAACATTAAATAAATTAAACAGAAAATGCAAAATGAGTTTCTAACTTAAATGAGTTGTACATTGCTTAACAGAAAATGCTAAATTAAGTTTTTAACTTAAATGAGTTCAAACATTCCTCGCCCTCGCCCTCGTCACTGCCGGACTTGGGTCGGACCCCGTTGTGCGTTTACTTGTTCGCACATATACATTCCTAATACCTCCACGAGTCCTAGCAGCCTACAGTTGAACAGTCAAGCAAGTTAAACAAGTTATACTAGTTATACTTTTTATACAAGTTATACTAGTTATACCTGGCTAACAGCGGGTGCAGCATCAACGACTGGAGCATCAGATTGATCACGTACATCATGGGGTTCATTATCACCACCAGCACCCTGTATTTGAACAATAATTCAAGTTATACAAGTTATTCGGGTTATTTGAGTTATACAAGTTATACTTAGTTATACTAGTTATACTTAGTTATACTAGTTATACTTAGTTATACTAGTTATACCTAATCCAGCAATGTCACCCTTCTCTTCAACCGATCCACCTCGTCTGTTAATGCCTTCAGCATATCAACAACCTCAGCTTGATTCGGAGCGGAAGGCGGATGCATGACTTGTCTCGGAGCAGAAGGCGGAGTTGGGGCTTGGGTCGGAGCAGAAGGAGGAGTAGATAATCTTGCTTCCACATCCTGGTTATACATGGCTTCAAACAAGATTCTCTTCCCAGCCCGGATACATTGTCTCCAGCTTTCAACCTCAAGATCGTGAGTTTCCTCATCCTCCTCTTCGGTCATTCCAGCCAGCAAACTGCACTCTTCATCCGTGCGTGGAGAGAGGGTACTGAAAATCTCCTGCAAAACAAATCAATCAACGACTAACTCTGATTAGAAAAATTAGAAATCACAGAGTATAACTTGCTAGTTGTACTAGTTTTACGGAAAATATAGTATAACTAGCAAGTTATACTACATAATATACTACATAATCATTAACTAACCGTGGTTTTGTCAAGGAGTTTGTTGATTGTTGGGAAGGAATATCCCCTCATATTGGGTTGCTGGAAATGGGACCTGCATATCCGAGGACACCTAGGGTCTGCGTCTGGAATTGCCTTTCGGCAATTACGGTACAACGTCGGTATTGACTCAAAAGCCAATAACTACAACCACAAACATATGCGTAAATGTCAGAAAACCACACAATAATTACATATCATAAACTAACAAATGGAAACTAACCTAGAGAGGAAGTACGAAACCAGGGATAGCCCAAGTTGTACCCGAGACCGTGCCTCCGAAATGGTTCATCGTATGCTCGATCTCGTGGAGCATGTTTTCGAAGGTCCATCTGCCCCAAGGGAACCTGTTGCAGAAATCCAGATCATCCACAGCCCTCAATAGGAAGCTATCGATGGGCGTTGCATCTGTTCCGCCCTTGGTCGGCGAGTGGATGACATGGCAGAGGAAGTATAGGACTAACATCTTCAGTCGTTTGTCGTCCTGTGTAAGAGGTCCCCAGTTCACCAGGATATCCTCCACATCCTCCTTCCTGACACTCTTCCCCAAGTGCCCCAGATAGTTCCTCCTGAACCTCGTACTTCCAGCAGTTTCCCTAAACGCTGTCGTCTCATACATACGACAGTTTAACCCAGAGATCAGCGCATGCTCTCTAAGCCCATCCCGCACCGGGACCCCTGTTCACAATAAACCAAACTTCACGTTTGGTCTCCGTCCGAGCGGTTCTAAGAAGCAACATCCACATGCCCATGCTCATGTGATTTTTCTCCATGGGCATGTGGAATATATGCCCGAACTGCGGGTGGTTCTCGAACCACGCCCTCTCCACATCACTTAGTGGAGGCTGCAACCCCTCGAAAAACTCTTTCGTCTGCTTCACATAGCAACGAGTCGAGATCTTGACCTTTTTGGTGTACTCCGTTGGATTGAAGTACATCCCGGTAGGGAGCTGGGCAGTCGGTCCTTCATCCTGAAACACAAACATATTTTCAGCAATCAACGCCACAGTATAACTACATAGTTGTACTAGTTTTACAAAAAATATAGTATAACTAGCAAGTTTTACTAGTGTTACGACAGAGTATAACTAGCTAGTTGTACTAGTTTTACGAAAAATATAGTATAGCTAGCTAGTTATACTAGTATTACAACACAGTATAACTTGCTAGTTCTACTAGTTTTACGAAAAATACAGTATAACTAGCAAGTTATACTAGTTATACGATACAGTATAACTTGCTAGTTCTACTAGTTTTACGAAAATACAGTATAACTAGCAAGTTATACTAGTTATACGATACAGTATAACTTGCTAGTTCTACTAGTTTTACGAAAAATACAGTATAACTAGCAAGTTATACTAGTTATACTTACCGTTCTGCCTTCGATGAATATGTCATCCATCGGTTCGTCTTCATTGTGTCCTCTCCCACTGCCTCCTGTGCTCGAACCTCCTCTTGTTCTAGCCATCACTGCAAGGCATTATACAAAACTTAATCAATTTATGTGTATTTATTTGAGCAAATGATTGATGATATATAGTTTTCCTTATGACACTCATATACAAAAAAACACAATCATGAATATCTTAGCTTATGTGTATTTTGAATTCTAGATAGATTCTGTTTCTTAAGTAGCCGACATATGTAGCTTATCTAATCCGAGACTTGTGATAGAGTAGCCGACATATGTGGCTTCCTATCTCTACTTAAAGGATCGATGTTGTTGATTAATCAACAAGAACAAATTCAGCATAGTGGATAATCGTTTTAAGCAACAATGAAATGGTTTACCTTAGTGAAATCGCGAAATTTGGTTGAGAAAAGTCGTTGAGTTTCAGTGAAATCAAAGGGAGATTCCGAGGAGATCAAATCGCGAAGTTTGGTTGAGAAAATTTTCGAAGTTGTACGAAGTTTAACTAGTTCGCCGAAGATCAAATTGGATTTCGAAATTCTGAGAGAAGATATAAAATGAGTTCGCGAAAATTAGAGGGAGAGTGGCAGGGGAGTTGAATCGGGAATTTAGGGTTTAGTGGGAGAGTTGATTTGGGGCGGGTCGATAGGTTGGGTCGGGTTTTAGGGTTTGGGTCGGGTTGAGTCGGGTTTGGGTAGGGTTTTAGGGTTTGGGTCGGGTTTGGGCGATTGGGTCGGGTTTAGGCGATTGGGTCGGGTTAAATTGATTTTGGTCCGGTTTAATTGATTTGGACCCGGTTTAATTGATTTTGCTCTGGTTTGTGCGAATTTCGCAGGGGTAAATTGGTCAATTTACAATTTTTTCAATTTTTTTTTTTTTTTTCTAAATCCAGTCTATTTTTTGGCTGGGTTTTGAGATTTGTTTGTGAAGTAAAGGGTGTTCTCAGACAATAACTCTATGGAATCGAGGCAATATACGATGAAAAAAGACAGCTCCATCTATGTCAAGATACTCTAGGAAGCAGCTCAAACCCACTTGCTAAACTAAGGGAATCACCACCGCGAACCCTTTACCCCGCCGGAGATGAGTAGAGGTGACGGGTTACTTCCTACACCTATTATGCGTCTACTGGATCTGTCCGAGAATGACTGAAAAAGGCGACGCCTTTATGGGAAAGTCCAGGGATTTTTCATAGACCATGGAGTTAACGCTATATGAGGGTCAAAATCCTGAAGATTGGCTTGATAAAGTGGAGAAATGCTTCATACATAACCGAACTGGGAAGAAAATAAGCTTGACGATACCTTACCTTTCTTAACGGGAAATGCAACCACTTGGTCTCGTATTACCCAAGATCGAAGGGAGTATACAGACTGGTATGATTTCAATACAAGATTCAAAAGAAGGTTTAAGGCTGCTCGTGGATTTGACACCATGGGTCAGTTATGGGAGCTGCGACAAGAGGGCTCAGTTACTTATTATCTTGAGACGTTCGAAGAGCTCTCTGGGAGTTACCACACATTCCTCAGGATTTTCCGGAATCCATGTTGTTGAGTGGAGTGAAACCAAATATCAAAGAGAGGGTTCTACTTTATAAACCTATGGGAATGGATTAAATGATTGAGGACGCTAAAATGGTGGAGAAGTTGGTAGCACAGAGGTATCAATCCTAGGCGAGATTGAACAGAAACACTAATAATAACTACTCTAATGGAAGAAGTACAAATTGGGTGACGAAGGGAGTAGGTGATAGTAGACAAAGAAGGCATATTGAGCCTAACAAAGAAGCGAGGAGTCCCGTTGGGCTAACTAAGGTGAAAAGGAGTGAAATCCCAACCCATGTCGATATTGTAAAGAAAGATTTTTCATGGGTCATAGATGCAAAGTATCTCAGAAATTGAAAGCAATGGAGCTCAAGGAAGGTGAGGAAGTATAACCTTCTAATGAAAATGAGAACCCACCAGAAATAGAGGAAGAGGTTCTCATATAGGATTTGGATCTGTACTCGTTGGTGGGGATATCTGCGGAGAAATTCATGATACTCGAAAGAACCGTAAATGGTGAAGTGGTGATGGTATTGATTGATTTAGGTGCTACAACCAATTTCATATCTCACAGAATTTAGCATAAATTGGGTATAAAGGTAGTGCATACTCGTGCTTTTAAGGTCAGGCTGGGTACATGACACATTGTTCCAGACCAAGGGAGATGTAAGGTGGATTTGCTGGTTCAAGGGGTGATGATAAAAGAAGAGTTTTTGTTGTTTGAATTGGGCGATACATATCTGATTTTGGGATACGCTTGGTTAGCTTCGTTGGGAGAAACCAGAACAAATTGGGGTTTACACAGGCTGTGGTTTATGGTTGAAGGCAAGTGGGTCACATTGAATGGTGATCCAACATTACATAAGAAGCAGGTTTTCATGAAGGGAATCCAAAATAACTTTCATGACAATGACATTGCCTGTTTTGCTTGAGCTTACTTCACTTTTTGAAGGAGTGGAAAATGCGAATAATGAACCAATAAGTGTTGAGATCAGAGGGTTGATAAGAAGATACAGAGATGTGTTCAAGCTTCCTACAGGGCTGCATCCATCAAGGTTTTGTGAGCGCGCCATCACTCTTAAGGAAAGACCATCTCCGATCAATAGTAGGCCCTATAGGTACTCTTTCAACGAGAAAAATGAGATTGAGAAGCTGGTAAAAGAGATGCTTAATGCAAGGGTCATCAAACTGGGCATTAGTCTATTCTCGAGCCTTGTTTTGTTGGTGAAAAAGAAGGATGGAGGATGGCGGTTCTGCAATGAAGAAGAAGCTGAGGTCACATAGAAAGGGAAAGAATAGTGGTTGAGTTGAACGAAGGAGGGAGAAGCATCTGTAAGAGCAGAGTCTCTGCAGAGGCAGAACGTTTACTATCTTTATTATTAAGTGTTGTCGTTTTAATTATGCTTATCAATACACTGCCGTTTGGCTTAGCTTTGTACATGGGTATTGGTATAAAGTCTAAACCCTAAAACCTTGTAGACAGAACTTATGCATTATTCAGAATCTCCTCTCCTCTTTTCTTTCCTTTCTTATCTCCTTCTTTCTTTGCTTCTTTACTCTTATTCCTCTATCTAGTTACTGTTGATAGGCCCAGCACTATCAATGTCTCACTAAAAAAACTCTCAGTGTAAATTATGATGATTTCGTAAACGATGTCGAAGTTGGAGACATACTTTTGGTGGATGGTAAAGGATTACATCTAAGAGTTTTGATATTGTTGTGATTATTTGAAGTCTGTTTTAGTTTCATTTGTAATAAGATATGGCTTTTCGTCTCTTTATACTAGGTGGAATGATGTTGTTAGTTGTTAAAATTAAAACTAGCGATTTGGTGAAGTGTGTAGTTTTCGACTCTGGAGATCTTCAGTCTAGACATCACTTGAATGTTCGTGAAAATAGTGTCACTCTTATTCTAAGCATGAGGTCTAGTTTGTAAATGTGAAATACTCCAGTTAATATCTCTTAAAGAGTCAAGTGGAGTGGAGCTACTTGTTTTCTTACATTTTCGAGCTTTCTTTTGTTTTCTTATCTCACTGATTTCCTCTGTTTTGTGCGGTTACTTGTGGAATTGTGAGTGCTTTTTAAATACAAAGGGAATAGGGTGAAAGATGATTCTGCCAAATCAGAGGCAAACATTTCTTTTACTATTGTTGAACAGATTTTTGTTTTATGATAGGAGATGAGCAACTTAGAAATTTAGCATAACAGAACATGTATTTGTAAATTATCATTATTATTAATATTGTTTTGTAAATTAAAACTGCAGCTTTTTGGAATTCAGAACTCGAAAATTAAAATTTAAAATCTAAAATTTATTTAAAATCAACAAAAATATGAAAATTACTATTTTATAAATAACACAAAACAGATGATATTATATAATTTCTAATTGCAAACTGGAATGTGCTATATAGTATATGACAAGATAGTAGCAAATACAAAAAAGTGTTATCTAAAGTGTCTGACCTATTGAGGGTCGATTTCTTTCGGGTACCTCTGTCAGGAAGTCCTCTATAGTTTTTCCTACCACAACTTAATATGCAGTTCACAGGTTTCAAATGCTTTGTGGATGCGTCCTGGAAGGATACTGACCACTACTCGGGTTTAGGTTGGTATTGCTTAGCAGATTCAATGGATGGTGAACACATGGGGGCCAATGGCATTTCAAGGAGTCTTTCAGCCACACATGCGGAGGTGGAAACAGTGATATGGGCGTTGGAATCTTTTGGTCGGCTCTTCATGTCTCGGAAGTGGAGGTCTCAACAGACTGCAAGACGGTGACACGAATCCTTGATCAACCTAAGGAGTGGCCAGCATTCAGACCATACCAAGAGGCGTTCGAGCGGTTATCTTCTTTCTTCTTGGTTTTTTCTTTGGTCGGTTATTCCAAGGTCGATTAATCATAAAGCGGATTCTTTAGCCCGGAGGGCCAGAGAATTCATTTATGATCAGTGACGTCTTTTCATGGAGTCTGTTTCTTATTTTATCATGCCGTTGTCAAAATAAAAAAACAAGTGTCTGACCTATTATGACGGGCGCACACATACCTTTTAATAACGCTATCATATCTTATGATAATGTTTTTCAGGTGCTAAAAATCTCGTTTTTCCTGTAGTGCACCTTCCATCTTGGATCCTTTGTTCTTCCTTCCCATGCCTTGGTTTCCTTCTTGTTCAACCAACCTTCCTAGCCATTCATCTCCAGTTCATGCATCAATGCTCCATCCTCATTCCGCTCACTAAAGCTCCATTTACCTAGAAAAAATACTGAAAGAAATCAAAATATTCAAACATCTAAATAATGCAAAAGAAACCAAAATATTCAAACATCTAAACATCCTAGACTCTAATGATCCAAAATGGATGCTAAACTATACTCGAGTGAATGAAATTTTTTCTAAATGATGCAAAATGTAACACCTATCTCCCGACTCATTGAGATACATGTCACTTCGTGCCAAAACATTCAATTTTTATTTAATAACTAAGATGGTCCCAAAATCTTACATAAAATCTCTCGAATAAAAATCATTAAAATAAAGAAAATAACGAAGAAAATGTCTTACAAAATAAATAACTGAAATAAATAACTTCAATGAAAAAGGGAGACTCGGTGTGAGTATAAATACTCAGTGAGGAGATCACTTCTGCCCACTGAGACTCAAAGTTCTAACTTAATATTAAACATCTTCTATCTTAAGCATAGAAAGCAATCATGTGCAACTTGTGTATTTCAACAAGCTGTACCAATCAGGTTGGTCTGCTAGTAGCAGCCAACGTCGCACACATCGGCTTAACCATACTCCACGATGGCTTCAGAGCCCCTCGGTTGGGAGACCACGGTCCGTAACTCGATCCTCCCTAGCTCGTCAGCGGTTTTTGGGCTGAAGCGGTCCCGTCAGCTCACTCTTGACCATTGTCTCTTTTCCACGGGGATTGTCGGACCGTAGTCCAATCCTCCGTGTCACACTTTTTAAGAGACATCCAGACCATTGTCTATTTTCCACGGGGATTGTCGGCCCGTAGCCCAATTCCTCCGCGTCACCACTTTTTAAGAGACACGTCACTTACTCATATACTCATTCATTATCTACTTACTTTTCATCAAAAACCTCAAATATATCATCTCTTACGAGATGCCTCAACAAATACATATTTTTAATTATTTATATATTATATAATAATTCAAACAACCATCCTATTTCCAAACATTCACAAAATCCTTAAAATATTATCTAAGAGTTATATAATATTTAATATATGATTAAAAATATTCTAATTAAATATTTTTAATTTCTAGAATAAACGAGTTTAATATTAAACTAAAACTAAAAGTCTCGCAGATCATATCCTCACCTAGATTGATTGGTGATAGATTCAAAAACGCAGCCAAAAAAAAATTCAACAACTTTCACAGCAAAAATCTTCACACACAAGCAACCAGACATAACTAGGGTTCATCAGACAACAAAACAAATGATTTTTGCTGACCAAGCAACGACATTACAAATGAGATCTTACCTAGATTCGAAGGTCCCTGAATGTTCCCTTTATCTAAATCCAACGAAAACCTGACTTTCCTTGTACAGATCTAGTCAAAAAACGATCCCAAATATGCCAAGTCGAACACATCAATTAGAACAAAACTCAGAATTCTCTAAGTCTCGAAATAGAGACTGAGTTGATGTCTTACCTTAAACTTGATGTAACTCTCTCAATACTACTCCGATCAACGATCCGTTTGAAGCTACAAACTTGAGAGAAAGATCTTTCTAGAACTACCAAAATCATTAATAGGAGATTAATATCAGATTAGTTATGGGCCCCAAAAATAGTGGTTTGGACTGGATTTCTTACCACTTGGAGGCTGCTCTAGGTTGATCAATCAACTTCGGCAATGAAGATATTTGCTATGAGGCTCGAGTTTGAAGATTTCATGAGAGGAAGAAGCTTAGGCCGCGCCTAGCTGGTGGGTTTAAATAGGGGAACACACTAGGTTTTGGAGCTAGGTTGAGAAGATGCATATTTTCCTTTTTTTTTCTCAACAACTTGAACTCCCTTGACTATTTTTTTTATTGGGCCTTATGGGCCACAAAATTAATTCATTAACCCAAGGTTGGGTCTCACACAAAAGAGACCAAATTATGCATGAAAAGGCGGTGAATTACAGTGTATATCAACTCCCCTGGACTTGCATTTTGCTTGTCCTCAAGCAAACAACCGACAAAACCACAAGGAGAGCTCATGATGCGGGAACTCAAAGCAAAAAAAAAATGATATAAAATTTGAACCTAGCTGCAAAGTGATTAAGTCTTACTTAAAATCCTTAGCTATACTCGTCACACTCAATCCAAACTCAACCTCAACCTAGAGAAGCATTCAAATCAATCCTTCCTTCTAACATTTAATGATCAAAACCTATTAGCTTTTTAGGCAAATTCGACAATTATCAATTTACTAATCTAGCAAAACCCTAAGCCTTAAGTCTTGTATTAACTTTTGAATATAATGAATAGAGGACTCGATTATACCTGAAGTTTGGTTAGTGCAGCGGAAATAAGATCAGGTATAAGATTAGCAAGTGCTCCAAGTGTAGCACCTCTATTGATAGTCCACGCGCACGCAAGTAGGAGAGAAGTCTGCTAGAACTTTGTGTGCAATTCTCTTAGGGTTTCGACTTGTGCAATGAGCGACTAGGGTTTCTCCTTACCTCAAAATCGTGCCGTATATCAATATATATATAGGGAGTTTAAGTTAACCTAATTAATTCCTAGTTGAACTAAGATTAATTTAGGCCCAGCCCAAAACACCTAATTAATTCATAGTTGAATTAGGATTAATTTAGGCCCAACCCAAAACACCTAATTAATTCCTTGTTGAATTAGGATTATGTTAGGCCAGGTCCAAAACACATGTTCTGATCCAAGCTTCTACTGTTGCTTAGGCCCTGCATATTAGTACAAATATGAGCACCACAGCCGGTATCAAGTACCCATGAAGTAGAACTTGTTGAAGCAACATTTACTTCGATAACAAAAATACCTGAAGGAGCGTCATACTGCTTTTTCATCTTCTTGTAATCTTCCAAATATTTTGTGCAGTTTATTTTCCAATGCCCTTGCTCGTTACAGTAATTGCAAACGTCCGTTTTAGATGGGCCGGGCATGGTTCTGGGTATGGATGTGGCCGGCTCCTCGTTCACAACCGAGTCAGCTTTAGCGTTTCCCTTACCCTTGTCGTTTCAACGTTTCTTAAACGATTTACCCCCTTGCACTAAGAGTACAGGCGGGGCGCCCTTCTTGACATTCGGCTCTGCTGTCTTAAGCATTCCATGCAGCTAAGTCAACGTCTTCGTCATACTGTTCATATTGTAGTTCAATACGAACTGATGATAACAAGACGACATCGACTAAAGTATGATGTCCGTAGCCAACTCTTGGCTAAGGGGACAATCTAGTTTAGCCAGATTATCAATATAACCCATCATTTTCATGACATGACTACTCACCGAACCATCCTTTGATAGTTTGCATTCGATGAGAGATTTCACTGTTTGGTATCTCTCATGTCGTGCCTGTTCCTGAAATATTCCCTTCAGGCTAGTCATGATCTCGATGGGCGACACCACATTCTCGTACTGCACCTGCAGTTCTAAGGTCATGGTCACAAGCATCAAGCATTGCACATCTATCACTTCATTGAAATGCTTATCTCAAGCATTCCTAGCTGCAACAGTGGCACTGGCAGCCGGTCTAGGAGGCAAGACTTGTTCCAAAACATAGTCTTTCTTCTTTTCCCTAAGAACAATTCTCAGGTTACGGTTCCAACTTAGGAAATTCTTCCCATTCAACTTGTCCTTCTCAAGGACATATCGAAGGGAGAATGAGTTGTGGTTGTTGTTGTTGTTGTTCGCCATAGCTGAAATTAAGAGAGGTAAAGAGTTTTAGTTATGATGGTTTAAGTGTTGAGAAATCTTAACATACTTAAGAAAACTCACATTGTGTTCAATCAATAGTTCCTCTATTAAATACAATGATCCCGAGATCTATATTTCAGAAAAATCTCAGTGAGCTGAGCTCATCGCCCAAACCTTAGTTATTTAGGTAAGCAACTTATTTGCTAGTTATATCACATATATAACTCTCGGTCGGGATTTGACATCTCATATGCCAAAATCACTCCGATGTCTCAATGCTCAAGACGGTCTTGATAGCTCAGTCAAGTAAACACATCTCATAGTCATATGGTAACAGCTACCATCTGCCTCACCCACGTCAAAGTAGGTACCTAACCCGAGCTTGCCCACCATACGATGAAACGAGTCTTGACAGTTAACGTGAATTGGAAAGACATCAATTTCTTGATATTTGTTTGAGGAACTAATCTTTAACTTGAATGTATATCATATATGCACTCAAGAGGGTTAAAATGGGATTTTAAAACTCAAAGAAATCAAATCAAAGGCTTTAAAATTTTATTTATGAATTTTTTTCTAATCCTGACCATGTGCCGGTTGGCACCTGCTGGTTCTTCTCCAACTTGGTATATTTTTCTTAAACCAAGTGCGAGAAAATTAGATCCGTTCTAATCTTATTAAACCGGATCATTCAGGGCTATTTTAAATTAGGTTATATTTTATTTTGGTTTATCACATCAGAACCCTGAAAACATAAACCCTAATTTTCGATTTCAATAAGATTACAACCTACTCTGATTTTTGATTAGTGCATCGGAGATAAGATCAGGTATAAGATCAGCAAGTGTTCCAAGTGTAGCCCCTCTATTGATAGTCCACACGCACGCGAGTAGGAGAGAAGTCTGCTAGAACTTTGTGTGCAATTCTCTTAGGGTTTCGACTTGTGCAATGAGCGACTAGGGTTTCTCCTTACCTCAAATTCGTGCCATATATCAATATATATAAGGAGTTTAAGTTAACCTAATTAATTCCTAGTTGAACTAGGATTAATTTAGGCCCAGCCTAAAACACCTAATTAATTCCTAGTTGAATTAGGATTAATTTAGGCCCAACCCAAAACACCTAATTAATTCCTAGTTGAATTAAGATTAAGTTAGGTCTGGCCCAAAACACATGTTCTGATCCGAAACCATGTATTATTATGCTCAAGTCATGAATCATTCTTATAAGGATCATTCCTTATTGAATTGTCTCCATTTGCTTAGGTGTGTGACCCAATAGGATCATATAGTACTAGCAGTGAGTATCTCAACTCACAGATTATAAGTGGACTCTAGCAAGCCATTACAACCCCTAGTACCATATGACTTTGTCTAATCTCGATGTTAGAACCGACCACACAATTAAGTACAAATGATTGCAGGACATTCCTAACAAAACCATGGATCAAATTATGCAAATGCAGTGGATTCATTTGTGATGTAGGAAGGATTTCCTTTTAAATTCATATTTTGATATTTTCTATTCCTGTGAGTTTTTCTTCTTCGTTTTAGTATCATGTTTTCTATTTTGCTTAGGTTTTCCACTTTTTTGTTTGAGATCATTCTCTATATAAAGAGAAGTTCATAGCTTTTGTAAGACACAACTTCTTTTCTAATTCATGAGCTTTTGCTTAATCTGGTGGATTTCCATAGTTTTCTCTTAAAGCTCATTGCTTGTGAATTTGAGTTCATTCTAGAGTTTTAGTGATTGCTAATCTAAGGTTTTCCGACTATCATAGCATGGCATTTCTTGTCTCTTTTCAGATGTCAATCAGTCATGGGAGATCAACCTTTGACCAAAGCAGACCGTCAGGGATTTACCAAGGCTTTTACCATGGCCCTAACTGCTTTGACTAATCAGATGCAGAACCTAACAATTCAGAACAATAACGATGCAAATCTAGTTCAAGAAAAATAATCCAAGCCAATTATGGTCAAAGAAGAACAACAAAGAAACAAATGAGAGCCAACTAAGTTTCCATTGAAAACTCAAGTTCAGAGGAAGAAGATCTTGAGGAAGATGTGTCTAACCTAGGATATCGACATAATAATCACGATTATCACATGAACGTTGAGATTACTTTGTTTTATGGAACCATGGGAGTAAAGGATTATCTAGACTCCCAAATAAACGTCGATAGATTCTTTGAAGTCATGGTTGTCCCCGAGAACATACAAGTCAAGATGGTGACAATTAGGTGAAAGAGCATTGTAGTTGTATGGTGGGGTAAACTTGTTATCCATAGACAAAGGCAAAGAAAGGGACCAATTTGAACCTTGAGTCGAATGAAACAATAAATAATAGAAAGTTTTTATCCGAAGATTACGAGCATATTATCGATAAGATGAATATTGAATGTGTTCAAGGGAAGAGAACTATGACTAAATACACAGCTGAATTTTTGTGTTTCTTTGAACGAAATGACCTGAAAAAGTCAGAGAATCAGAAAGTAGCTTGTTACATAAGTGATTTGAAGAGTTCTATTATGATGGGTTTACAAATGGTATGGTCTATGCAAGAAGCTTTTAGAGCCTTGAGAGTAGAACTAATAAAGAAGACTTCCCATCATTTTTCTTCATTCAGAAGATATCCACTTCAAAGTGATCTTAATTCAACCATAAATAAGGAGACTAATACATAACCAAATATGCTAACCACAACAAAGAAGCTAGCAGCTCTAGTACTCAGCAAAATAAGGCACCAATTTAAAGACAAGGTAATCTTTACTCAAAACTATCCATTGACAGGTGTTTTTGTGGTCAAGGTTAAGGTCACAAATCAAATGTTTGCCCGAGGAGAAGAATTGTAGCTTTTCTAGGGGAAGAAAGGAAACATGATGAAGAATATGACTTCGCACATGTTAAATTTGCAGAAAAAAAATCAGACGAGGTAGTAACTTTATTGCTTAGAGGATCTTTTAACATCCAAAGAAGAGGGACTAACGAAAGATTTTGTTTAACAGAAACTATATAACTTAATTGTGGACAACATGTGTAACAGAAAATTTTGTTTCTCACAAACTAGTTGACTACCTGAAGTTACCCAATAAGCCACATGAGAAACCATATGCCCGAGACTGGGTGAGGAAAGGTTCTCAAGTTCGGGTAACAATGACATGTAAAGTTCCAATCTCTATTGGCAAACATTATAAAAAAAGGTACTATGTGATGTTCTTGATATGGATGTGTGTCACATTCCACTTGGTCTCTTTGGCGGTACAATAATGACATCATGTACCAAGGAAAAGGCAAAATTTTTATGGCCCGTGTTAAGAATTTAGATTAGATTTTAGAGAAAAAGAAATTTTATTTCTTGGTTATGGCACATAGTCAGAAGAACCATGATGAAGCAATTAAAGAAACGAGATATTTCTATCCAATGGTGGTTAAAGGAATAATAAGTGTTATGAAAGAGGATACAACAACACCAAACTTAGGTACTAGAGGAGAGGTATTATTGGCCGCATTTGAGAAAAGATGATGATACGAATTTCAAACGTTGTTATACTTGTCAGATCTGCAAAAGTCAGTCCCAAAATATTAGTTTTCATGTGATTTAACATGTTCCTGATGACATTTGGCAAGATTTAGCCATGAATTTTATGTTGGGACTGCCTCATATGCAACATGGTGTGGATTTTGTGTTTGTGCATATTGACAAATTTTCCAAATTGAGGGACTTTATTTTCTGCAAAAAAGACCGTTAATGATCCAAATTTCTTAGACATTTTTGGATAACTCTTTGGAGAATGTTTGAGGTAGTTTTAAACCAGAGTCCCACAACTCACCCACAAACTGAAGGGCAGACTAAGGTCACCAGTAGAACTTTAGGGAATATGATTCGGTATGTAGTAATAAGCCAAAACAATGGGACTTGGCTTTGCCTCAAGTCGAATTTGCTAAAAATACTGTTGTACATTTCATGATGGGGAAATCACTTTTCTCTTTGGTATACACTTCAGTTCCTATGCATGTAGTTGATTTGGTTAAACTACCTAAGCCTCATGAGGTCAGTGCATCAACTAAGGTTTTATGAGACTAAAAAGTAAAGAGAAGTAGATTTGAGAGAGAAGAGTGAAGAAGAAACTCCATTGTTTTCCATTAACTTTTTTTTTTTACACTATTTGTCTCTTTTAATGAAAATACATAAGGAATTAGATGGAGGAGAGTGACCCAAGAGGATGAGACCACAAATGGTCATGTAGACCCTTGGGACCACATACCTTTGGGACCACTTCTCTCTCCCAACAGTTATGTATTAAGTAGGGCTACTTTCTCCTTTGTCTCATGGGTGAGGTCACGAGAGACCCAGCGCCCATGTGCCCCTGCGCTCATGCGTCCTCACGGTCCCGCTTCTCCGCTCTTGAACTCAATTCGGGTAAGATAACCCGAATGATGGATAAATGCCACTAGGCCTCTTGGATAGTAATAAATGTGGCCTAATGAGGATGCTTGACCAATACTCCCCCTCAAGCTAAGCCGCAATGGAATGAAGGCTTAGCTTGGAAAACCCAAAACATACACGTCGTTAAAAACCTTAGTAAGGAAAACCTAGTGGGACAAAACCTTACCAAGAGAAAAAGAGCATGTATACTTTGAGTTTAGAGGACCTGAGGTCAAGTGCGGTTAAGACTCACAAGACCAAGTTTACCATAAATATGATTACAAACCTTAGTACTTGTGGCCTTGGTGAAGTTATCCGCCAACTGATCTCCACTCGGTGTGTAACACGAAAGGGTTACTCCCTCAGCAATATGCTCACAAACTTTATGGCAGTCCACCTCAATGCACTGTGTTCTCTCATGGAAGACCGAGTTGTTGGCAATATGGATCGCAACTTAGTTATCACAATGCATGATGATCAGCTCATTGGTCTCACAGCCTAGGTTCTTGAGAATAGCACGAAGCCAAACCAACTCATCCGTAAGCTTCCTCATAGTCTGATATTCCGCCTTAGCAATGGAACATACCACAACTTTCTGTTTCTTAGTCTTCCAAGTAACCAAATTCCCTCCAATAAATATACAATATCCAGTGGTAGACTTCCTATCGTTCCGATCTCGTGTCCAATCAGCATCACAATATCTAGAAATCACAGTGCTATCATTTTTACCCATCCAAACAAGAGCTTCAAGATGCTTTTCTAAGGTTGATGGGAGCGGGTTCTATCCAAGGGAACCTAATGTACTTCCTTGGTAAGAAAATTATGGGGCACGAAAGGTGGGAGATTGAGGAGTGATCCACAAGAAGGATGGTGGGCTGCTTGATACACTCAAGCACACTCTAGATCAAGGGGAAACCTTTCAAGATCTTATAGTGTGTTCTAAGTCTTAGACAAACAACTAGCTTGCTAATGACTAGGGATTTCTCTTTGAGAAAACTGTGTTCTTTATTGATTTCAAATTTGGGTGATTTGTTATACAGCTGCAAGGGGACCTTATATCGGGTTCCTATCAGCAAGCCCTAAGGACGACTCACTTAAAGAAAAGGAAAATATGGGTCGCAGCCCATTAACAAAAAGAAAATATGGGTCGCAACAAATTTCTAACTTAGTGTTTTGGTGACTTATTACACGAAAATAAAAGCCCTAAAAAGCATATGGGCCTTAAGACTCTCTATTCTACTGTGCTGGAGTTGTTGGACTTGGCATTCCTGCAAGAACAATTATCGTAAACACAAAACAAACCTTGTAGGGCGCAACAAAAGGGCCAAGTCCTGTCGGTTACTTCTAGCTCGGGACCTGTCGATTCTTGGTCTTCTTGGTCAGCTTCGAAAGGGTCTTGAAGGTCTTGGTTCTCCTGTTTTCTTGCTGCTTGGTCTTGAATTGCGTTCTTGATCTTTCCCGCGCTCCTTGAAGAAGTCCCGATATCGATCTTGGAGCATTCCGGGAAGGGAGCGTTCTTGGAGTGTTCCGGGGAGGACGCATTCTCCTCCTTGTTCAAGATGTTGGCTACAGATTTTCCTAGCTGTTATCTAAGCTTGCATGTCCAAGCTCGAGTCATTGGCCTGCCTAGTTCAATCGGTTGATGCCCTCATCATTCCCTCCCTTTTGATGATGTTCCATCTCGGGTGCATCATTATCGTCGACATGAAACAGGGAGAGATCAGCAACATTGAAACTTGAAGAGATATTGAACTCATCAGGCACTTCAGACTAGTAGGCATTGTCGTTGATCTGTTCAATTACTCAGAAGGGGCCATTGATGTGTCTACATTTTAACGCTTTTAGGGGCACTATCTCGCACATTTTGCATTCACCTTTGCATTATTATATTGTTTTAGAGCCTTTTAAGTTTATTATGCGTATTTGGTATTGGGAATTGTATACATTGCATTAGGGTGGATTTTAGGTACTTCAAGAGCTTATTATGGAGGATTTTGGACTACAAGAAGACCTGTGGATGAATCAATCGGTCTAGATTTGAAGTTCAGGACGTGATCTAGAAGATTTGGCAGGACTTACATATGCTCGACCGACACGCTCTACCATCACTTGGTCGAGCGGTTTTTCGCCCACAAAAACGTTGACTTTTTTCAGAGTTGACTTTTTATGGTTTTTTTGAAAAAGTGGAGTATAAATACCCCCTAATGTAATTAGGCAAAGGACCCCACGTTTTAAGTTTTCTCTTAATCAAAAAGACTTTTCAACTTTTTTCTTGTAATTTCTCTTCTTAAAATCTTAGATCCTTGTTGATCTTTTGCTTATTTGATTTTCTGTCTTTAATCATTGTTGTTCATCTCATCCTGATCTATCTTTTGATGCTAACAATTTACATTTCTAGGTTTATGTTCTTGTTCATGAAGTTTGAGTAGATCCATTAGGGTTCTTGAGGAGATGGTGAGATTATGGTAGATCTAGGGATTTCCAGACTTGTTTAGGGTTGAATAGGTTTAGACATCTTCAGTTTAAGTGTGCTTAATTCTTATTTCTCTTTGATCAATTAAAATCTGATTGTTTGGTGTTTCCCACCCACAAGGTGTTTGTGTAAATGCTTGAAAGAGCTTAAGTTGATATAACCTCCCCTAGCTCAAGAGACTGATTGTCTAGGGTGTTATTAGGCTGTGTTAGGTCTGTGTTTACTCCTCTTAAGCCACCAATCATTGATGAGGATCAAGTCTGGTTGTGGTTTAAGAGAGGTCTCATTGCATGAGAATGAATGTGATTGATGTGATTCCTTGCCTAGAGGTCATCTAAATAGGTTGATAACAAGTCTGGAACCCCTAGGGATGCTTTGATCATTGATCCTTACCCTCAAGAACCCATCTTCTTCCTTAATTTTCGTGTTCAGTCTGTGCTCTATTTTTGGGTCAAAACTTTGTTTTGTGTCTGCTCTGTTTTTGCACGTTGCTCTGTTTTTATGATCTATTTTTATCCCCTGTTTTTACTATGTTTTTATGCTATGTTTTTACTCTTTTTTTGCACTCTGTTTTAGTGTTCTGTTTTTATCAAGTTCAATTTGCACTAAAATATTTACCTTAATCATGATTGGCTTGGATTATGTTGAGTAGATTGTATTCTGATTGCTAGTTGCTTGCCCACTTGGATTGACACCTTATTGTACTGCATTGATTGAACATAACAGTAGGTTTATTTGATAGTAAAAAGATTCTTATCAAATTGGTGCCGTTGCCAAATGGGTCCTAGCTAGCTACAATTAGAGTTATCACTTTCCTGAGACCAAGTTCTAGTGTGTGTTTTGGTAATTTCGTTCTTTATAGCTTGTTTCTGGGTTTTGGC
Source organism: Lepidium sativum (assembly GCA_023374145.1). Classification (NCBI taxonomy): domain Eukaryota; kingdom Viridiplantae; phylum Streptophyta; class Magnoliopsida; order Brassicales; family Brassicaceae; genus Lepidium; species Lepidium sativum. Next base: position 19,840 of record JAKUCM010001172.1, on the reverse strand, counting down.
TGTTTTGCAGGGACGCTCAACCACAGACAGCTCGAGTGCCGTGATTTTCTCTGTTCCCAGAACACTCAACCGCATCGCTCGATCACCTCTTGGTCGAGTGTCCGTTTTCGCTGTCCAATCCCATTTGCATGCATACCAGATCCAAGGGCAGTGAAAATCTCATCCCTTACTCGGACAACATAGACCGTTTACCTCGTGAACATTTGTCGGTGCAGCTGAATAGATTGAACGAGGAGCTTCAGGATCAGGTTGAGATGGAAGACCAAGCACAAGCTACTGAGCCAGGACCTCGTCCTAGAAGTCAACGACACATTGGAGTTGGTGATGCTCCCAGTATTCACACTCAACGCCATGGAATTGTTCCACCTGCCATTTCCTTTTTTCTTTTGAGTTGACTTTTCCTTCTTTCTTTCTTGTGCGTTGACTTTTCCCGTCCCGTGTTGACCACTTACTATGATACATGAAAACCTTCCCGCAGTACGTGCCTCTCGACCCGATGGCCATCCCGCGGTACGTGCCTCTCGACCCGATGGCCATCCCGCGGTCCGTGACCTCCGACCGTTGACTTTGTGGTCCAAAATGTTGACTTTTCCAAGACTATCCTTTTATGACCTTTTCTTGATTTCTTGATGATTTGGTGACCTTTGTGGGTCCTTGAAGGCCATTTTCCTCCTTCTTTGAGCTCCTTAAGGTGGTCTTCGGCCTTGTCTTCATGACTTTGGCCTTGACTCTCCTTTGATCTTTCTTTTGACCTTGCGCTCTTTGGCCTCTTAGGCATTTTCCCTGTAGTCTCTTTGATATAGACTAATAGCCAACGCCATTACATTCCGTAGTGGCCGTAAGTTACTGATCTGTGCTGAGGATGCAGATGCCACTGAGGACAATGTCATTCAAGCTGGGGAGGATAGCTTGGTCGAAGACCAGACAAAAATCAGCACGAAACTGCCCAATCTGCCAACGCTCGACCACCACAAGGTCGAGTGTTGCCTCCTGAACCCAAAAAGGTGAGTGACTTGCAGAAAGAACCAAAGTCGTTTGCTCCACCCCCTTTCAAACACCAACTTCATTTCCCACAGAGATTCAAGAAAGATGTTGCAGAAAAGTATAAGGCTCTCTTCGAAAAATAGATGAAGGATATTGAGGTGAAAATACCAATACTAGATGCCTTCTACTAATTCCCCCTTACCAGAAGTTTTTGAAAGATGCAGCCAAAGAAAGAACACAAGAAATTGAAGGAATTGTTGTGCTAGCACATGAGGTCAGTGTTGTTATGCAGATGAAAGTCATACCGAAGATGCTTGATGATCCAGGGACGTTCACAATCCCATGCTCCTTAGGTCCCCTCACGTTCATGAATCGCTTATGTGATTTAGGGGCATCGATCAGCTTGATGTCACTCTCAGTTTCCAAGCGTTTGAGGTTTGATAAGTACAAGACCTGCAAGATCTCTTTGGTCTTACCTGATAGATCAGTAAAGATTCCACATGGCATTTTGGAAGATTTACCGGTTTAAGTTGGAAGAGTGTAAATCCCGACAGACTTCGTGGTTCTTGATAAACAGGTTTTTGCGTGTTTTCAAATACCCTACTGTTTATGTAATCAATTGCAGGACAGTATGGTGTCAATCCACTGGGAGAGTAACTAGAAATCAAGATGCAATCTACTTGTCCTAATCTAAGCCAGATTCGATTTAAAGATTAGTTGTCTAAACTAGGTGAAAATGAAATGCTAAAATAGAGTGCTAAAACAGGACGTAAAAACAGAATGTAAAAACAGAGTATTGAAAGCCGAGCAATAAACTAAAAACAGAGTATTAAAATTCACGAAAATTCAATGAAGGAAAATGGGTTCTCGAGGTTAAGGATCAATGGTTAGGGTATTCCTAGGGGTTCCAGACTTGTTTATCAACCTATTTAGATGACCTCTAAGCAAGGAATCACAAAGTAATCACATTCATTCTCATGCAATAGGACCTCTCTTGAACAACAACCTGACTTGACTCTCGCCCAACGATTGGAAGTTCAAGAGGCTTTAAGTATGGACCTTACAGAGCCTAATAACACCCTAGACAATCAATCTCTTGAGCTAGGAGAAGTTATCTCAACCTAAGCATGTTCTAGTTATTCCCCAAACGCCTCTCGGGGGGGGGGGGGGGGGGGGAATCACCAAGAAATCGAATTTCAATTGATCAGAAAGAAACAAGCATTAAGAACACTTAAATTAAAGAGATCTAAGTACTTTAATAAATCATAAACAAATCTGAAAATCCCTAAGTTTTCCCCCAATCTCACCATTTCCTCAAAAACCCTAAATTATTATACTCAGAATTCATGAAGTAAAGCATAAAATCAGAATAAAAATTTAATTGCATAAACTTAAAGATAAGAATTCGATATTGCTTTTTTAGAGGATCGAAAATTGCTGGAAAATATGATATCTTAAAAGTGAAAATCCTAGTACAATTTATAGATCAACAAAGATCTTAAGTCTTTAAAGAAAAAAAAGGAAAATTACTTAAAGAGAAAAAGGGAAAATTCACTAGAAAGAGAAATGGAAAATTCCTTGAAAAGAGAAAAGGAAAATTCCTTAAGAAAAAAAAATGGAAAAAGGTCTAAAATAGTTGGGCTTTTGCCTTTTCACATAAAGGGGTACCATTGGGCCCGTTTTACAAAAAGCCCAAAAGAAAAGTCAACTCTATCAAAAGTCAACGTTCTGGATAGAAAATCCACTCGACCAAGTGTGACCGAGTGTCATGCTCGATTGTCATGGAGATATGCCAAATCTTCTAGATCACATCCTGAACTTTAACTCTAGGCCAGCCGATTTATCATTGGTCTTCTTGTAGTCCGAAATTCTTCATGATAAGCTCCAAAAAGTGCCTAAGAATACCCTTTATACAATGTGTGCAATGCCAACACTAAGTATGCAAATTATGCCTAAAAGGACTTAAGACAATGACAATAATGCGGGTATGAATGCAAAACATTCTAAATAATTCCCCTAAAATGTGGTAAAATGCAGACACATCAACTCCCCCAAACTTAGTCTTTGTTTGCCCTCAAGCAAATATGCAGAGATCTAAGAAGGAAGAGAGGTTGCTGACAATAGGAACACCTTACTTAAGCAAACAAGTTATCGAGCTGAAAAACCGTAATCCACAAGTGAACCCTCATTCCTTTGTAAGAACCACTTTCTACTTTCATCAAGGCTTAGCATGAAAACCGAATATTCCCCAACACTTAGTTGGTCTTTTAAGAAACTCAGATTTGAAACCTATTTCTTTAAGTGCAGTCCGCAAGAGGGGCTATTGATCAAAGACCTTGGGATTCAACTTCTATAAATTCAGCTAGACACTATGGATTAAGCATTTTTGATCACTTCTCAACTCCTACTCATACTTATTAGCTTCACCTTTATCAATGAGACACGAAAAAGTACGGGTTTACGCACAGTCCTGGTTCACCTTAGGCATCAATGTATTAGCTTTATCAATGGAACGCGAAAAAGTACGGGTTTACGCACAGTTCCGGTCCATTTTAGGCAACATCAGAATGGTTTCATCGATGAACACAAGAAGGTACGGGTTTACGCACAGTCCCCGTTCACCTTAGACCATATTATTTGAGCTGAGTTGTAAGAAGGATGATTCTATATTCATCTTATGCATTTCTTTTTTTTACTTAGCTAGCTGAACCTAAGGAAGGATCTTATGCAATGTATCTCAAGCCCCTAATTTGGAAAAAATGGAATTCGATTATGAGGCAACAAATCTGGTTCTTTTTGAGACACAACCTAAATATTGGTTTCAAAGGTCAATGATCTACCAATCAGTGTTCAAGAGGAAAAAAAACGCAAGTCCAAGAGTTCACTATGGTTACTAGCCAATCAACCTAGCAAGTCTGTCTATTTAGCAAGATGATTCCCGAAACTCTAGACTCAATCCTATATGAATGCAATGCAGCTATATGAACACTCTATTTTTGATTGATGCTTTTTTCGATTTTTCAAATTTTTATGGGTTTTCTATGCCTTAGATGATATGCAATCGAAAAAATATGGTAAAGGAAAATATTTTTGGTTTTTCTATGCCTTAGATGTAATGCGAATGATGAAATGCAAAGAATAAAAACTAAGAATCACAGAAAAAAAAGTCAAATGTCCTCTATAACCCTCCCCCAAACTTAAATCACACAGTCCCTTGTGTGTATAAAAGTCCGAAAGAGGATCCTAGACCAGCAAGTCAAGTGAAAAATATGCAATTATATGTACAATGAAGGGAAGGAATTTGGTACCTCTCAGTTGTTCCAGTAGTTGACGGCTACATTCCGCATGATTTCCATGTAGTGGTCGTTGTGCCTCTGACGCTTGAGCTCAGCTTGCTCGAGCGTTTCGGTCAAGTGTTCGGATTGACGCTCGATCGGTTGTTGCTCGAGCGGCTGGCTCGAGCTTGCCCCAGCTGCATCAAAAGGCCTTCTGTATACAGAGGAATGTCTAGCTGGTGCGGGTTGCTGCTGCCTTTCACGATCAGTGGATACAGAGGATCGTCTTGGGCGAATCGGTGGTGGTGGTGGACCGCTGTTTTTTTCTAAAACAACCACTCTTCTACTCAGCTCCTCATTTTCCTGCCTTCTATCTTCATCACTTGCAGTCAGATTTTTCACCTTCTTCATCAGTCACTTGTTCATCTTTTGCAACAAGCCTATGTGCTTGTGTGCTTCTCTGATCGGCTCTCCTTGACGTGGTGGCATTGTGTACTATTCAAAGCAATATGCCTCAGGATCCACCTCATCACTGTTTGTTGGAGACGAACTTTGTGGAGGGCCATAGGGATCGTATAAGGCTTCCAAAGGTTGATTGAAATCCGTGTTCTGTCCTATCCTTATTGACGTGTATTTCCTGTTTGGCAAGAGTAGAAAAACATTTGGTCTAAGCAAGTGATGAAAAGAGTAGATGAGCTTACCTTGCACTTCAGCCGTAATTAGGAATTGGTTTCTCCTCAAGTGGTCTATGTTCATGAACCGAGGATCAGCCCATTCTGCCTCATCGATCGGTACATCACATCTTTCCAGAATGCAAGTGACAAGCCTGCCAATTGTGATCTTACCGTCACGTCCTCCAGTCCTATTGTCTCTGGCCCAATCGCGGTATGTGACTAACTGGTTTGCGAATTGGATGGTTAGACCAGCGTCGTTCCTATCTCCTATAATTGGGGATCCGTCACTCCTTGTACCAACGATGTCTTTGAGAGCAGTCACCAACATTTCCATTTCCCCTAGATTGATTGTTCCTGTAGCAAAACGTGAGAAAAAGGTATTTGCAAGGATTGTGCGAAAATACCTCAAGGCTGGGTTTCGGATTAGAGACGCCTTTGATCGTGAGGATGAGAATCTGCTCCTTGTTGAGGCTATTGAATGCCACACATCATCTAGCTCCGCCCTATCGAAATCTGGTCCATAGTTCTCGGATTCTGCTCTTGAAAATTGGAATAGATCTTGAAGCGCTCTGAAGGTCATGCAATAATCTCTTCCCCTAACTGCAAAGAAAATGTAACCGCCACCTTGCCTTTCTTGGAGACCCATGTTTTCTGCATCATACAGAACGATCTGAACCGTCGCCAGAAATTGTAGAGTCTCCTCCTTGTATGCTCGTTGTGGATGTGATACAAATGTGGACAGCCCACAGTTTTGTAACATGAGATCCACATCTCTGGTTATTCCCATCGCAGTTAACGCTTCTTTGCATGGATACCGGGTCCCTATGAAGTCCATTCTCCGCAGATCGTTGGGTGCCCTCGCTGCATTGTGCCTCTCCTTCATCTCCTTTTCTTTCTTCCCTGCCAGGATTATCTCTCTTGCTTCTTCAGCCTCTCTTTTGCCATATCCATCTGCACGAAGCATTTCTTCAACAAGATCCGGATCCATATCATCCTCATCCATGTACTCTCTTTCCTCTCCGACTCATTCTCAGATTGAATTACTAACCTCCTCTTTTCTTTTTTGTTAGGTCTGTTTTTGCCTTTAGAAGACTCTCCTTGGGTAGGATTGCTTCTTAATCGAGCATTATTCTTGGCTCTGAGGCGGAGGAGGTTAGCTTGGTTGGATTTGCTGTCAGTCATCGTGAGGATTTGATTGGAAAAGAGTAAGTGCTTCGACGCTCGAGCTTGATACTCGAGCTGGTATGGTCGAGTGTAGTAGACGAGCTGAGAGAGAGAGACGGCTTGCTTCTGTAAAAGAGAGAAAAACTAGAGAGAATTTTTAGAGAGAGAGTGTATTTGGTGTGAATGAAAAAAGAGAGACTTCTCCTCCTTTTATAGAGGAGGAAATACAAAGAGGGAATCTTTTCAAATTCAAAATTTGAATTTGGATTAAATCAAATCTTTTGAATTAAACATAAAAGATATTGCATTAAAGATAGATTTAACCCATTTTTCGCAGTAAATGTCTTCCCTTTTTCAGCTTTTGGCAGTTATAGGCGCGCATACATAGGAATAGGCATGGTGGTGGGACGCTTGAGCCTGACACTCGAACAGGTTTGGTCGAGTGTCAGTCTGCCAAGTGATGACTGACACTCGAGTGGGACACTCGACCAGGCGTGGTCGAGTGTTGTCCCATCTTGTCGGTTCTGACACCACCTGTCCTATTTTCGGCCCCACTTTCCTGTAAAAAGCACAAAAAACCTTTCAAGTGCATGTAAGATGAAATAGATGCAAGTAAAGATGAAAAATAATAAGTGTACTTAAAGAAGTTAAATATGCTGAAAAAAATTGAATGTATTTGGGATTGCCTCCCAACTGCGCTTGTTTATAGTCTCAAGCTTGACTTCCTCATATTCATTGGAGATGAGGCAGCTCATCGAGCAGAACTGAAGTTTCCTCGGGAATCGTGCAGTTGGCCAAATAAGGCTTAACTCTATGACTATTAACAATAAATCCTTCCCCATTGCTGTTGGCCAAAGTGACTGCTCCATAAGATAGAACTTGTAGTACTTTAAATGGACCAGACCACTTTGATCGTAGTTTTCCGGGAAACAACTATAGTCTTGAGTTAAAGAGAAGCACTTGATCACCAACTGCGAGCGTTTTTTGCTGGATCTTTTTGTCGTGAGCTGTCTTTGTGCGATCTTTGTATGCCTTTGAGCTATCATATGCTTCAAGTCTGATTTCTTCTAGCTCATGTAAATCCATCTGCCTCTTTTCTTGTGCTGTCTTGATATCAAAATTCAGGAGTTTGGTTGCCCAAATCTATTTGTACTCTAGCTCTATTTGTACTCTAGCTCTAGTTGAAAAGGTGTACGTCCAATGTGTGTTTTGAAAGCAGTCCTATAGGCCCAAAGAGTATCATCTAATTTGGCGGCCCAATCACGTTTTGACAGCCCAACTATCTTCATTAAAATCAATTTAATCTGCCTGTTAGAGACCTCGACTTGTCCGCTGGTTTGAGGATGATAAGGAGTCGCCACTTTGTGTTTAACCCCATGCTTTTTAAGCAAATTCTTGAAAACTTTGTTGACAAAGTGTGACCCTCCATCGCTGATCACAACTCTTGGCACACCAAATCTGGGAAATATGATGTGTTTGAAAAGTTTAAGCACCACTTTTGCATCATTTGTATGAGCTGCAATAACTTCTACCCATTTTGAGACATAATCCACAGCAACCAGAATGTAGCTGTTCCCTAAAGAAGGTGGCTTAAATGGTCCCATAAAATCGATTCCCCAACAGTCAAACACTTCTATTTACAAGATTGGATTCTGCGGCATTTCATTCCTCTTGCTTATACTACCCATTCTTTGACAGCAATCACACCTAGATATGAACTTCTGGCAGTCTTTGAAAATCGATGGCCACCATAACCCGGATTGAAGAATTTTCTGTGCCGTTTGAATGCAGCAAAGTGTCCTCCATAAGTAGATCCATGGCAGTGCTCCAATATTCCTTTAACTTCCTCTTCTGATACACACCTTCTGAATAGTCCATCAGACCCTTGCTTGTAAAGATAGGGTTCATCCCAGAAATACTGCCTTACATCCCTGAAGAATTTTTTCCTTTGATGACAATTTAGAGTCTTAGGCAGCTCTCCTCCTACCAAAAAGTTAACCAAGTCGGTGTACCATGGCAAGCAAGTTCCCACAAGTTCCGATCCGATCGAGAAACATTTTTTTTGACTATGGGCCTGACACTCGAGCAGGTGGTGCTCGAGCGTCTTGGTCGAGTGTTTGATGGAAAAACTCAACAGTTGTTCTTCATGCATAGAATCGTTCATTGGAAGGGTTTCTTCCACCTGTATCCTAGATAGATGATCAGCAACACCGTTTTCTATCCCAGGTTTGTCGACTATTTCCATATCGAATTCTTGCAGCAGCAAAATCCACCTAAGTAGTCTAGGCGTAACATCCTTCTTTTTCATCAAGTATCTTAGAGCTGCATGATCCGTATGCACAACAACCTTCGATCCAACCAGATAGGACCTAAATTTCTCAAAGGCGAACACTACCGTAAGTAATTCCTTTTCCGTAGTGGTGTATTTCACCTGAGCTTCATATAGTGTTCTACTTGCATAGTAGATCACATTGAGTTTCCTATCCTTCTTCTGTCCCAGAACTACTCCAACAGCATAGTCACTAGCATCACACATTATCTTAAAAGGGAGATTCCAGTAAGGTGCTTGGACAATAAGTGTTGTTACCAAGGCTTCCTTGAGTTCTAGGAAAGCCTTGAAACACTCTTCATCAAAGACGAAATCTGTTTCCTTGCAAAGGAGACGAGTTAGGGGCCTAGTAGTCTTTGAAAAGTCTTTGATGAAACGCCTATAAAATCCTGCATGACCCAAGAAACTCCTAATGTCTTTGACTGTTTTGGGAGGCTGCAGCTGAACCATTACCTCTATCTTGGCTTTATCGACTTCGATACCCTTTCTTGAAATCTTATGACCCAGAACGATGCCTTCTCTTACCATGAAGTGGCATTTTTCCCAATTAAGCACAAGATCTGTCTCAACACACCTAGATAAAACCCTGCACAAGTTCGACAAACAGGAGGAGAAAGAAGAGCCATAGACAGAAAAATCGTCCATGAATACCTCAACCATCTCCTTAATCAGATCTGAAAATATTGAACTCATGCAACGTTGAAAAGTAGTAGGTGCATTACAAAGACCAAATGGCATTCTCCTATATGCAAATGTGCCATAGGGGCAAGTAAAGGTTATCTTTTCCTGGTCATTTGGATGTATAGGGATTTGGAAAAATCCACTATATCCATCAAGGAAATAGTAATAGGAGTGATTAGCCAACCTTTCTAGCATCTGATCGATGAATGGCAAAGGATAATGATCTTTCCTAGATGCAGAATTCAATTTCCTAAAATCAATGCACATCCTATGCCCTGTAACAGTTCTAGTTGGAATCAAATCATTATTCTCATTCCTAATGACAGTGACCCCTCCCTTTTTAGGCACACAATGCACAGGAGATACCCATTTGCTATCCGAAATAGGGTAAATTATATCAGCATCTAACAGTTTCAAAATTTCCTTTTTAACAACCTCCTTCAAATTCAGATTTAACCTCCTTTGAGGTTCCCTGCTAGAGTAAGATTCATTTTCAAGGTGAATTCTATGTGTGCACAAGTTAGGGGAGATCTCTTTAATGTCAGACAGTCAATATCCTAGGGCTTTTCTAAACCGTCTTAGTTCAGAAAGCAACATATCTAACTCATCATCAGTCAATGCATTATATACTATTACTGGATAAGTCGAGTTAGATCCAAGAAACGCATACCTGAGCCCGGAGGGGAGTGGTTTAAGTTCCACTTTTGGTGATTTTAGCTTCGACCAGACGTCAGCGGTCTGACACTCAACCTCTGTGTGCTCGAGTGATGTGGTCGAGCGTTGGTTTTCTGAGACCAAATCGGGATACTCGAGCTCTGCTTGCTCGAGTGTTAAGGTCAAGTGTAGTGCCTCGAACTGTTTTTCACCTTTCAGTAGTTTGCAAGAGTCCAACAGGTTTTCGTAGACCTCAGTTTTTACCTCAACGTCCCTCATCTGTTTTTCAAAGAGAGCTTTGTACTTGTCTGCAACATCCTTTTTGAATCTCTGTGGGAAAGGAAGCTATGGTTTGAAAGGAGGTGGAGCGAATGGTTTTGGGTCTTTCTGCAAGTCAGTTGTGTTTTCGGCTTTCTGTGCTGATTTCTGTCTGTTCTTCGACCAAATCATCCTCCCCTTCCTGAAGGACACTGTCCTCAGTGTTGTCTGTCTTTTCAGCACGGATTAGCAATTCACGGCCACTACGGAGTGTAATGGCGTTGGCGTGATACTCAGGATTTTGAACAGCTTTTCCAGGTAGTTGTCCGATTTGTTTTACAGTGGATGAGGATCCTTGCTGATTCTCCACATACTTAAGACGGACATTAAGAGTCTCAAACTTGCAGTTGAGGTCATTATGTGAAGCATCTATCTTAGAGTGTACCTCAGCAAATTTCCTTGTTAATACGGAAGTAGTGGCTGTCTGTCCCTTTAGTATCTGCTGCAAGATGTCCATTACTTCAGGTGTTTGTTGGGGTGGTTGTGTGTGTGGTTCGTATCCAGGTTGATAGGAGCCTCAGTGGTGAGGTCTTGGATATGAATTCAACGTCTCGACCTTGGTGAGTCCAAACCGATGAAGACTAGTTTTTGGCGGAATTTCGAGATTGAGAACCACAAAGGAGGGTGATTATTCCTCAGATAATCTCGGATCTGTCAAGTTGGAATCCTCACAAGCTTGACTCGTCTCTCATTCTTGAATCCTCAAAAGAAAGAGAAGGCGGCTAAGTATTCTAACAAAGAGAATTTCATCATTCAAGTGTTTTTACATCTTTTAAGTCTTCAAAATACAAAGGAAGGCTTGAGCTTATATAGGCTTAATGTACAACGGTAATATGCTTAAAGTAGGAAAGAAATATCACATAATTAAGTCTCCAACGGACAAGTGATGAGGACCGTCGATCTTAGAGTTGTTGGAGAAGATTTGGTGATCGGCCGGATATGGAAAGTCTTCAATGGAGAGGATTCGCCTAATCCTCTGCGTTCTGGAGCATGGGAAGACTATCCTGGATGTTTCTGAATGTCTTAGAGTGTCTCCTGGTCGCCACACATAAGTTTGCAAACTCTTAAGGGAAATGGCTCCCGGACTTTCCTTAAACAGATTCGGTTTGGCCCTTCTTCTTGTAAAGCAGATATCTGGAGGATCCGTCGGGCTTTTGATGAGTTCTTGGTCATTTTGGATCACTAAAAGGCCCAAGAATAATCTCCAAGTGGTCCGAAGTGAAGGCCGCTCCTGAGCTGGGCTATGCTGCTCGAAAGTTGACGTTGTCGCGCATAAGGCCTTAGTGCAGAAGGTCCAACTTGTAAAATTCATAACTTTGGGCTCCAAGCTTAGATTGGGCTGATTGAACCTCGAGTAATTATATAATTGAGTCAGAAATCCATAGAAATAAACCCCATGTTCTAATTCGCTTGGTAGCGTCTGGAGCCGCTTGATAAGTAAGCGTATGTCTTCCTGATCCTCTACTGAAGGTTGTTGACGTGAACTCCTTGTTTGCTGCTCCGGTTCTTGAGTGCTGGGTGAGGCATTGAGTTTAGAAAGCTGAAGAATTTCTAATAAGCTTATCTACCCTTTGTCTTTGACATGTTTCCCAAGGAAGGCCGTCTCCCCTTTATATTTGGAGTATTTAGCCCGAAATTCGACAACCGCGTCTAAGTCTTGTCCTGCATCTGATGGTATTAGGATCCTACCATCGAGGATCCTATTATTCTCTCCTTCTTCAAAAGGTTTTGTCCTCAAAACTAGGTCACCTGCACCGAGAGAAAGCAAGTTAGGTGTCATTCGGCTTTGAGAGTCTAGGATCTTACCTCGATTGTGACTTGTGGGAGAATGCAGTGTTGGGTCTGGTGGATTTTCCTTTAGGGGTATACGGGATAGCATGAATTCCACCTCTTCCTCTGACAGCTTGAGTGGAATTGAGTCTATAGCTCCATTGAAATGAACCAAAGTTCCTTCCGGTTTTGCATCCTTGGTGCGTATGTATTCTTCTTTGGTAATCACTTGTTGGTGGCTATCTGGTGGTTCCTCTTTGATTAGCAAAGTTTGTATGATGCTCTTTGACTCCTTCGTGGATCCTATACCTGTCTCAACATCCTTCGACAAAGGCAAATGCATTATACTAGAATTGGAAGGTATAAAATCCGAATTGTCTAGATTATTAGTTGGCTTATGTGAATCTATTTTCAGTTCTAGTGTTAAGATTTTAGTCTTTTGCGTAACTAGACACTTCACAGCCAAGTGACCTTTCTTATGACACCTATAACAAACCACATCTTTCAAATTTGAAGGTTTGAAGGACTTACCTTCCTCTAGTATGACTTGTAATTTGTGTGATGGTGTATCCTTTATAGGAATTCTTGTGACAGCCTGGGGCGCTTCTTCTTGTGGTTTTGTTGGTCCGCCATTCAGATTACTGTGAAACTCAAGCCTACTCTCGGCTACGAAAGTCTCCGTCTGGTCGTTTGTGCATCCTTGGTACATGTCTCCACGTTCTTGGTATCTAAAATAAGATAGATCGGTGGGAAAAGACATATCAAAAGTACTAGGTACCTCAAGTGCTTCCAATGTGTTGGTCGCTATCATTATTTGCTGGGGCGGGAAGGTTGACTTCTTTTGGATGTGCGTCTTGGTATGTCAGGTTGAGACATCATGCTTTTGGCCTCGATAAATGTGGGTGGAAGCTCCTTCTGTACGGCTGAATGGTTGATGTTGGCGGGCTACATGTACGTTGGTACATACGTCCGGCATTCCATGTTCGATGTGTTCTAGTCGCGAATCGAGCTTGGCCAGCTGGGCTTGAATGTGTATGACCATTCCCGTGAAGTTGGCTACTACTTTTGGTGTCACCATAGACCCTTGGACAATATGCTTTGTTTCACTCATGGATGTTGAAATTGGTGGGTGCTTCACGACGGGTTGTAAAGTCTTCTTTGAGTAACTCCTTGAAGGCAATTGGCATGTAACATATTGCTCATGAAGAAACCCTTTGAGATTGCCCCAAGTGTACTTTGGTTCTCTATAGTATGCATTCCACTTTTCTTATTGTTTCCACAACGATTGTGCTTTTCCCCGTAAGACGCTTATAGCTAAAGACATCTTTTCCTTCTCAAAGATCTTATGTCCCCAAAAGTAATCCTCCATAGCGTCTTCCCACTGTAGATAATCTTCTTTTCCTGAAAAGAATGGAAGATTAGGACCACAAGTATTAAAGCTATTACTTACACCGATATGTTGTCTATGACGTCTTGTGTGGTTGGTATAGCTTTGCCTTCTAGGTGGTAAAACTCCATTATTGTAGGGCTTCACATCATTAATAAGAGGATTTTTGTAGTGACAAACTTTCACATCACGTTCAGGTTCATCCTCATAACTGAATTCAGTTTCAGTTTCATTGCTCCATGATTTGAGTGGATGTGTGCCGTTGGTGTAGTTTTGGTGATTGTCTGGTGGCTCAGGTTCAAGCATGACACCATATGGATCCTCTTCATATTTCGAATCATAGTTGTCATCATTCCATAGGTATTCGTAATCCTCATTGTTGCTGGCTGAAGAGTGATCATTTGTAAGACTCCAATTGGATTCATAGGAGTAACTCTCCTCATTCTCTTTATAGTATGCCATTGAGAGTACTTGCACAAATCAAAGACAAACAAAACAATTAAAGTATTAAAAGTCTTGACAATTAAACACAAAAATGAAAAGCAAGAACAATGATTATGATTTTCTTTTCTTTTTCAAAACAATGAAATAATCAAAACAACAAAACAGAAACACAATTCGTTTCTGGTTTTCTTTTTAACAAATAAAATAGCAAAAATCTTCTAAAAATCAACACAACACTTTTTATGGTTTTTATGGCTTTTAAAATAACAAAAAAAAAAGGAATTATATTTTTATGAGTTTTTATGGATTTTATAAAATTGAAACAAAACAGATGAAAACAACACTTATAGATTTTTTGGTTTATAAGAAAGCAAAGACAAAACAAAATAGAATAGCAAAAATCTTCTAAAAATCAACACAACACTTTTTATGGTTTTTATGGCTTTTAAACTAACAAGAACAAAAGGAATTATATTTTTATGAGTTTTTATGGATTTTATAAAATTGAAACAAAACAGATGAAAACAACACTTATAGATTTTTCGGTTTATAAGAAAGCAAAGACAAAACAAAATAGAATAGCAAAAATCTTCTAAAAATCAACACGACACTTTTTATGGGTTTTATGGCTTTTAAACTAATAAGAACAAAAAGAATTATATTTTTATGAGTTTTTATGGATTTTATAAAATTGAAACAAAACAGATGAAAACAACTTTTATGGATTTTTCGGTTTATAAGAAAGCAAAGTCAATAAAAAATAGAAATGTAAAAGATAAAGTTGGATGAACACAACCTGGGTAGGAGCTTTTCGGCTCTGATACCAGATGATAGGAGCCTCAGTGGTGAGGTCTCGGATATGAATTCAACGGCTCGACCTTGGTGAGTCCAAATCGATGAAAACTAGTTTTTGGCGGAATTTCGTGAATGAGAACCACAAAGGAGGATGATTATTCCTCCGATAATCTCGGATCCGTCAAGTTGGAATCCTCACAAGCTTGACTCGTCTCTCATTCTTGAATCCTCAAAAGAAAGAGAAGGCGGCTAAGTATTCTAACAAAGAGAATTTCATCATTCAAGTGTTTTTACGTCTTTTAAGTCTTCAAAATACAAAGGAAGGCTTGAGCTTATATAGGCTCAATGTACAACGGTAATATGCTTAAAGTAGGAAGGAAATATCACATAATTAAGTCTCCAACGGACAAGTGATGAGGACCGTCGATCTTAGAGCTGTTGGAGAAGATTTGGTGATCGGCCGGATATGAAAAGTCTTCAATGGAGAGGATTCGCCTAATCCTCTGCGTTCTGGAGCATGGGAAGACTCTCCTGGATGCTTCTGAATGTCTTAGAGTGTCTCCTGGTCGCCACACATAAGTTTGCAAACTCTTAAGGGAAGTGGCTCCCGGACTTTCCTTAAACAGATTCGGTTTGGCCCTTCTTCTTGTAAAGCGGATATCTGGAGGATCCGTCGGGCTTTTGATGCGTTCTTGGTCATTTTGGATCACTAAAAGGCCCAAAAATAATCTCCAAGTGGTCCGAAGTGAAGGCCGCTCCTGAGATGGGTTATGCTGCTCGAAAGTTGACGTTGTCGCGCATAAGGCCTTAGTGCAGAAGGTCCAACTTGTAAAATTCATAACTTTGGGCTCCAAGCTTGGATTGGGCTGATTGAACCTCGAGTAATTAGATAATTGAGTCAGAAATCCATAGAAATAAACCCCATGTTCTAATTCGCTTGGTAGCGTCTGGAATCGCTTGATAAGTAAGTGTATGTCTTCCTGATCCTCTACTGAAGGTTGTTGACGTGAACTCCTTGTTTGCTGCTCCGATTCTTGAGTGCTGGGTGAGGCATTGAGTTTAGACAGCTGAACCATGTCTAATAAGCTTATCTCCCCTTTGTCTTTGACATGTTTCCCAAGGAAGGCCGTCTCCCCTTTATATTTGGAGTATTTAGCCCGAAATTCAACAACCGCGTCTAAGTCTTGTCCTGCATCTGATGGTCTTAGGATCCTACCATCGAGGATCCTATTATAGGTGGTGATTGGTGGTGTGTTTGTTGGTATTTCTGTTTGGGTATTAATGGTTTGGGTTGTGGTTTGGGTGGGTACACCTTATCGTTTGGATTTGCTACGTTTGTGTTTCTGTAGGAGAGGTTAGGGTTGGGTTTGTAGCTGTTGTATGGTTTGTAGTTGTTGCTTTGATTCTGCACGAAACTGACCTCTTCAACTTGATCATCGTCTTCTTCAACCTGTTCTGATTCACTTACGTGGTGTACTTGCTTATGGTGAGCTGAGAGTAACTTATCCAGTTTGTCTTGTATGGCTTTGAGCTCCTTCCTACTAACCATATTTGAATCTGTTACGCCTCTAGGAGTTCGATCATAGTCTTCACTGTATTGGCCATCTGCTTGTGCTAAATTCTCAACCAATTCCCATCCATCATCGACATCCTTATTCAGAAAATTCCCATTGCTGGTTGTGTCAAGTAACATACATATCTTGGGAATGACGCCTCTGTAGAGAGTGCTGAGAAGTGACTCAGTAGTGAACACATGATCAGGACATTGTGATTGGTACATCTTGAATCGTTCCCAAGCCTTAGAGAATGTCTCAGAATGGTTTTGCTTGAAACCAGAGATAGAATTGCGAAGTTTCGCAGTTCTGGAGTTGGAGAAGAATTTGCCTAGAAACGCTTGTTTGCAAGCATTCCAAGATGTAATAGACCCTTGTGGCAAGTGTTTCTCCCATAGGTGTGCTTTGTCTCCAAGAGAGAAAGGAACAGTCGCAGTTTTAGAGCATCCTCACTAACCCCATTTATCTTTGTCAAACTGGTTAGTCTTTCAAACTCATCAAGATGATCCAGCGGATCCTCAGAAAGCAAACCATGAAACTTGCTGTTCTGTACCATGGAGATCATACCACTCTTAATCTTAAAGTTGTTGTTGGCGATGGCTGGTGGAACAATGCCATGGCGTTGAGTGTGAATACTGGGAGCATCACCAGCTCCAATGTATCTAACTCTCCTAGGACGGGTTCCTATTTCGGTAGCTTGTACCTGTTCTTCCATGTTCACCCGATCCGTCTATTCCTCGTTCAATCTGTTTCGTTGTTCTCGTAAGTGTTCACGAGGCAAACGGTCTATTCTGTCAGAGTATGGGATGAGATCTTCACTACCACGGGATCTGGTATTCAGGCAAGTGGGGTTTTTGTTGGCTAAGGTGGTACTCGAGTGTGTTGGTCGAGTGTTTCTGGGTTCTGATCGAGCTTTCTGGGAATAGGAGAAAAGTCAAGGAGCTCGGGCTTAGTTGGTCGAGCTTGTCGATCGAGTGTTCCTGAAAGTAGACAAAAACCAGAAACGAGCTTAGAATATTGTGATAAAACTTAGTCTCAGGAAAGTAAAAATCCTAATTGTAGCTAACTATGACCCAGTTGGCAACGGCGCCAATTTGCTAGCAGGTTTTTGCGTGTTTTCAAAATACCCTACTGTTTATGTAATCAATTGCAGGACAGTATGGTGTCAATCAACTGGGAAAGTAACTAGCAATCAAGATGCAATCTACTTGTCCTAATCTAAGCCAGATTCGATTTAGTGAGTAGTTGTCTAAACTAGGTGAAAATGAAATGCTAAAACAGAGTGCTAAAACATGATGTAAAAACAGAATGTAAAAACAGAGTATTGAAAGCTGAGCAATAAACTAAAAACAGAGTATTAAAATTCACAAAAATTCAATGGAGGAAAAGGGGTTCTCGACGTTAAGGATCAATGATTAGGGTATTCCTATGGGTTCCAGACTTGTTTATCAACCTATTTAGATGACCTCTAAGCAAGGAATCACAAAGTAATCACATTCATTCTCATGCAATGGGACCTCTCTTGAACAACAACCTGACTTGACTCTCGCCAAACGATTGGAAGTTCAAGAGGCTTTAAGTATGGACCTTACAGAGCCTAATAACACCCTAGACAATCAATCTCTTGAGCTAGGAGAAGTTATCTCAACCTAAGCATGTTCAAGTGATTCCCCAATTGATCAGAAAGAAACAAGCATTAAGAACACTTAAATTAAAGAGATCTAAGAACTTTAATAAAACATAAACAAATCTGGAAATCCCTAAGTTTTCCCCCAATCTCACCCTTTCCTCAAGAACCCTAAATTAACTTACTCAGAATTCATGAAGTAAAGCATAAAATCAGAATCGAAATTTAATTGCATAAACTTAAAGATAAGAATTCGATATTGCTTTTTTAGAGGATCAAAAATTGCTGGAAAATATGATATCTTAAAAGTGCAAATCCTAGTACAATTTATAGATCAACAAAGATCTTAAGTCTTTAAAGAAAAAAAAGGAAAATTACTTAAAGAGAAAAAAGGAAAATTCCCTAGAAAGAGAAATGGAAAATTCCTTGAAAAGAGAAAAAGAAAATTCCTTAAGAAAAGAAAACGGAAAAAGGTCTAAAATAGTTGGGCTTTTGCCTTTTCACATAAAGCGGTACCATTGGGCTCTTTTTACAAAAAGCCCAAAAGAAAACTCAACTCTGTCAAAAGTCAACGTTCTGGACCGAAAATCCACTCGACCAAGTGTGGTCGAGTGTCATGCTCGAGTGTCATGGAGATATGCCAAATCTTCTAGATCACATCCTGAACTTTAACTCTAGGCCAGCCGATTTTCCATTAGTCTTCTTGTAGTCCGAAATTCTTCATGATAAGCTCCAAAAAGTGCCTACAAATCACCAAGAAATCGAATTTCAATTGATCAGAAAGAAACAAGCATTAAGAACACTTAAATTAAATAGATCTAAGAACTTTAATAAAACATAAACAAATCTGGAAATCCCTAAGTTTTCCCCCAATCTCACCCTTTCCTCAAGAACCCTAAATTAACTTACTCAGAATTCATGAAGTAAAGCATAAAATCAGAATCGAAATT
This sequence comes from Lepidium sativum, assembly GCA_023374145.1. NCBI lineage: Eukaryota > Viridiplantae > Streptophyta > Magnoliopsida > Brassicales > Brassicaceae > Lepidium > Lepidium sativum. The sequence continues at coordinate 1,235 of JAKUCM010001172.1, read as the reverse complement.
TAATTGCATAAACTTAAAGATAAGAATTCGATATTGCTTTTTTAGAGGATCAAAAATTGCTGGAAAATATGATATCTTAAAAGTGAAAATCCTAGTACAATTTATAGATCAGCAAAGATCTTAAGTCTTTAAAGAAAAAAAAGGAAAATTACTTAAAGAGAAAAAAGGAAAATTCCCTAGAAAGAGAAATGGAAAATTCCTTGAAAAGAGAAAAAGAAAATTCCTTAAGAAAAGAAAACGGAAAAAGGTCTAAAATAGTTGGGCTTTTGCCTTTTCACATAAAGCGGTACCATTGGGCTATTTTTACAAAAAGCCCAAAAGAAAACTCAACTCTGTCAAAAGTCAACGTTCTGGACCGAAAATCCACTCGACCAAGTGTGGTCGAGTGTCATGCTCGAGTGTCATGGAGATATGCCAAATCTTCTAGATCACATCCTGAACTTTAACTCTAGGCCAGCCGATTTTCCATTGGTCTTCTTGTAGTCCGAAATTCTTCATGATAAGCTCCAAAAAGTGCCTACAAATCACCAAGAAATCGAATTTCAATTGATCAGAAAGAAACAAGCATTAAGAACACTTAAATTAAAGAGATCTAAGAACTTTAATAAAACATAAACAAATCTGGAAATCCCTAAGTTTTCCCCCAATCTCACCCTTTCCTCAAGAACCCTAAATTAACTTACTCAGAATTCATGAAGTAAAGCATAAAATCAGAATCGAAATTTAATTGCATAAACTTAAAGATAAGAATTCGATATTGCTTTTTTAGAGGATCAAAAATTGCTGGAAAATATGATATCTTAAAAGTGAAAATCCTAGTACAATTTATAGATCAACAAAGATCTTAAGTCTTTAAAGAAAAAAAAGGAAAATTCCCTAGAAAGAGAAATGGAAAATTCCTTGAAAAGAGAAAAAGAAAATTCCTTAAGAAAAGAAAACGGAAAAAGGTCTAAAATAGTTGGGCTTTTGCCTTTTCACATAAAGCGGTACCATTGGGCTCTTTTTACAAAAAGCCCAAAAGAAAACTCAACTCTGTCAAAAGTCAACGTTCTGGACCGAAAATCCACTCGACCAAGTGTGGTCGAGTGTCATGCTCGAGTGTCATGGAGATATGCCAAATCTTCTAGATCACATCCTGAACTTTAACTCTAGGCCAGCCGATTTTCCATTGGTCTTCTTGTAGTCCGAAATTCTTCATGATAAGCTCCAAAAAGTGCCTAAAAATCACCAAGAAA
>JAKUCM010001171.1:0-20571 GCA_023374145.1 Lepidium sativum | reverse complement strand
TCATTAAATTCTTATACTTCTTCTAATTAGCCATTTATTCCCCAACTTTCAAACACTTCAAAGTAAATACTCAACTATGTAATGAGTGACCCAAGTTTGGTTTCAGAAACATAAACATGAAGTGATAAACGATTTTTTGTGTTATCTTTTCAAATCCCTAATTATCTATTTTATCTTATATTTAACCCAAAACATTTATTCGCTAAATCATAGCTCTCTTTTTGTCTAATTTGATGTGTTCTGATTGTGTTTTTTTTTTTTTTGATAAAATTGGGCTCTATTTATTGATATGTGGTATCATGAACTTTAATTTGGAGAAATTGTATCGTTCTGAGTTATTTTGTTTTTATGATTTCGATCATTTTGATCCTTTAGATTATTAAATTAGATATTAGACGCCCGGTAATTATATTATAAATATATATTAATTTTTGAAAACAATAAATTTGTTTCATTTTTATCAAATATTATAATGTAAAAAATTTATTATTATATTTTAGTTGGACTATATATATTAATATTGTAAATAATGTATCACCAAGTAAAACTATAATCTACCATTTATAACATATTAATGAACATTTATTTTTTGCATAATAAAAATAATATATCAAAAACTAAACTACATTAGTAATTATTGTATTTTTTTTTGTCAATATTGGGTTACAAATGGCCAGCCCATTAGCCAAGTTCTTGCAAATGCAAACGGGAGGACTCGATCCCACGATGTGCAAGTGCGCATGTCTCTTGTGGACTTACCACTAGACTAAATGTCACTTGCAATAATTATTGTATTTAGCGGTTACTGTTACGTAATTCAATCTTTAAAAAAAATGTTAGATCATATTTATTTCATGAGATATACTATTTTTACTTCGAATATCTTTAAAAGTATATTCAAACAGAATATGTATTAGCTACATCAAAATACGGTTGATTTTCCATTATCTCTACAATCTGAAAAAAAATGATTTAGGCACCAAAACTCCCATAAGTTTTCACTAAATCTCATAAGCTTTCACTAACAAAATATGATATTCTATTTTTCTTTTTTTCGTATATGTTAAATAGAAAAACTGAATTCTGCGATCGCCAAGATTATTGGGAGTGGCATTATATGGCAACAGGAAAGTACTCGGTAAAGTCAGGCTATCGGTTAGCGGTACAGCGGACTGAATCGGAAATAGGCCTAGGTTTTGGGGTCCTATATAGCTCAGTTTGGAAATTGAACTGTCCAAACAAAATTAAGCATTTCATCTGGCAAACCTTTGTCAGGATGTATTGTTGTTAGTAAGAATATTGCTAGGAGAGGAATTATTGGTGATCCTAGGTGTACTAGGTGTGAGGAAGACCAAGAGACTATTAATCATGCTCTGTTTCTTTGTCCGCCAGCCCTGCAGGTTTGGGCTATGTCTTGCATCCCATCAGCACCAAATATTTTTCCTGGTGCCTCAATTTGGTTTAATTTGGATTATTTGTTTTGAGTGGCAGATGGAAAAGGTTGAATGTCAGGCTTTCCCTGAAATTTATGGCAACTGTGGAAATCGAGAAATACTTTCTGGTTCTCTAGTAAATCTACAGACCCACAACGGGTGTTGAGCATGGCCACTGCAGATTATGTAGAATGCTCTGCAGCAGGGTTACAGGTGTCTAATAGCAGGGCTATTCCCTCGCTTTGGAATCCTGTTAGGAAATCCAATCTAGTTTTCCCTACCAGAGCTAATATGCAGTTCATGGGTTTAAGTGCTTTGTGGGACGCGTCTTGGAAGATTACCGATCAATATTTTGGTTTAGGTTGGTTTTGCTTCTCAGATTCAGTGGGTGGAGAACGGATGGGAGCCAAGAGAGTCTCAAGATGTCTATCCGCTACACATGGGGAGTTGGAGGCGGTGATGTGGGCGTTGGAATCTTTGGTGGCTCTTCATATATCAGAAGTGGAGGTTTTGACATACAGCGAGACGGTAGTGAGGATCTTTGACCAACCGGACGACTGGCCGGCTTTTAGCCCATATCAAGAGAGGTTCGCGTGTTTATGTTATTCTTTCTCGGTCTTCTCTTTGTCGGTCATCCCGAGGGCGCTTAATCATAAAGTGGATTTTCTGGCACGTAGAGCTAGAGAGTTCCTTCATGACCAGTGATCCATCACTCTTGTTTTTTGGTTATTATTATTTTATGTCGTTGTCAAAAAAAATATAGAAAAATTGAATATCAACATATATTTTATAATTTATATGTATATGTCGCCTAATATTTATAATTATTAATTTATGATATTATTGGGACTATATTTTTACATAGGAAATTTTAAAATAATTATTATCTTATTAATTTATTAAATTTTGATCAGATTTTACACTAACCTAATTTGGACCCAAAATTTTTTAGTAAGTTATAGAGGTTATTAATTTATTGAGTATTAATATATGGAGTTTCGCTATATTTATATATATATATATATAGATTTTCGTCTCGTAGAGAGTATTTGATTTAGGAGCTCCCCGAAAGTTACAAGTATTTTTCTTTTTGCTGCTGTTTGCTCAAGCACATTGAATCCTAATATAATGTTTTCAAGGCTAGAGATGTGTTCTTGTTTTTACATAATTTTCATAATTTTGTAATACACCATGATCCTCATTTTAGTTAGGCATGATAGATGGTTTTATCCATTTTGTTAAAAGACCACTTATATAGTCATCACCAAACATTTTCACGTGCAAGCAGTGAGAGGCCACAAATATATGATTCAAGACCTCTTTTGTGGCTCTGGAAATAACATGTTGCTCATCACCGAGATATGCGATTTGGATATCAAGGAAATATCGTAAGCGGTTGGTCCTTCTCTCGTGTCTAGTACACAAAGAATCTTTGATATAACCTCAAACTACAAGATCAAAGTCTGAACATGAAGAGAGATTCATGCAATTTTCATCTATAATGGGAAGATACTAGTATAATGAATTGATTGATATATTTCCTAATCAGTATTCACTCGATGAATCTTGTGCCAATTCAATCCTTACATGAGTGCGTTGAATCCTTCTCCTTCTTCATCCACAAAATAAGGAATGAATTGCTTAATGACATGCTCATAGACAGGTTCTCTTGAAATATACAGCCTGTCAAAAGAAGAACGAATGATAAGGCCAACAAGTTACAAGCACAAACAGTAATCTAAAAGCTATGGACTTTGCTCACATGTTCAATCACTTGTTCTGGTAGCAATCCATGACCACACCTTAAACTCTGGTTTTGTGCTGTCCCATCTCCTAGGAGATTTATCTCCTCCTCCTTGCCCGTGAACTTAAAGAGAAACCTGTGTTAGATAATCATCATCATCTTTAGAAGCTCTATTTGCAGCTAAAAGATGGTTTCCACAGATATATGAGAATATATGCTTAGTTGTTACCACTTCTGTGCTTGGCCTTTGTAACTTGTTCGCCATTTCCGGTTTAGTTTGTCCTTCACGTCTCGTGGAAAATCATAGGTCAGCCAGTTTGGTATCTAGATGTTTTGAAAACTGAAAAGCTCAGTTTGGTGATGCACATGAATTCCAACTCTAATTCAAAAACTAGGCTTGAAAAGGATTCTTCTTGAAATGAATTGAATAATTTACTATGAGAGAGATGTCAAAAAGCGTGCCTCCGCAATGAATTCAGCTGAAGTAACCCCTGTTTCTTCTCTCAGCTCTCTAAAGGCAGCGTTTCTCAGATCTTCTCCTCATCAGGCACCACCCTGTAAATTCAGAGTTAATAATCCTCTATCAAATATTAAACATCAAATTATCCAACCAAAACAACTTCTCAATTCACGTAATCATATCCTCACTGCTCTTTTGAGATGATTCTTATTGTAATTGCATTTGGTTCTTACCATAGATATGTTCAAATAAACAATCCCCTAAACTATGAAATTCAACACCTCTTTAACAACGAAAAGATAGAAAAGACTTAGTAACCTACAAAGAGCTGTAATTTGGGAGTAGTGAGCACTAAGTAAGCTCTTTAGAGCAATTAGACTAATCAGAAACCACAGACTACAAGAATCATGAGAGAGCTATAGAAGATTTCACCTGAGGCATCTGCCATGTATCTGGTACATGATCTTTGATGCTGTAAAAATCTGGCCAAACCAAAAACCATTTCAAATCCCAATCAAGTAGTCAAATTGTTCAAAATCAGATAGAGTGAAAAGAGAGAAGAAGAAAGGAATTACCTTTTTACAAGGGCTAAAGAGACAAATCCCAACATTCTTTCGGTAACCAACAGGAGGAGACTCAACTGTTTTTGCCGGTGGCGATAAGGCCACAGATAAAACCACCAATGGCTTTGGAGAAGAAACAGGAAGTTTCCAGCATGAGGATTTCAATGGAACCGAAGAGATATCCAGAGGACCCGGATAAAGCTGATTTCCCCAAAAATCCAGACGCCGCAACGGCCATGACGACAGTAACTTCTTCTTCCTCCTTCGTCCGTTCAGAACAGTGTAATGGAATTTCATTTTCTCACAAGTGATAAAATGAGATTATTACAGAACTCTACCCTTGGACACTAAAACGGTGTCGTTTAAACCGCTTTAAATTAACTACTCCAATTGTGATTTTCTATTTTTTTTTTTTTTTTGATAACTTAGATTTCTCAGGACTTTATTGGAAAGGATATGGTGTATTTTTCTACACAAGTGCAGTCCATTAATAAAAAAATTTCTGAATGTTTAAATGAGTCGAACATATGAATCTATATTGATATAAATGTGATTAGAAAAATGTATTTTATTTTTATATAGTCGAACTCTTTTAAATTTTAGGTCTATTCCTAGCATTTGAGCATGAACCGTTTGTGGATTTTCTATTTAATTTGTAAATAAAAATTGAGATGTTCGAAGAAGATATACGAAGTGGGGACTCATTTTAGATGTCAACACCTAATAATAAAGTTGAATTTCCCACCTATATAAGTTGAAAAACTCTCATTGGTTTGCTTTAAGCGTTTACCAATAACGAATAAATTTCGCATAAATAAGTACATAAATACGAGGTATAAACATTCTTTGACGATTAAAACATTTTTAAAAATGGTGTCCATTTTAGACAAGAGCATAATTAGAAAATTTTGTTTGCTACCAAACAATATTAGTAGTGAATGATTACACTAATTTAGATTTACATAATTTGATATTTGTTCGAACTAATAGTAGTATTACCATAGCTAGTGTTAATGAGTCTGGCTTTTAGTTGCAATTGGGAAGTGGCTCGATACAATTTCCTCCAAAAGCCATTGTTGTTATTCATCCCACTTGTCACTAACATTTGTCGTACAAATTGATGGTCTTTTCACTTAATGAGACCCATCTAAGAGTCATATGGTCTCCTTTTCGACGTACCCCGAAATTTCACGACCAAAGGTAATAACAAATCACGACGACTTTCTTAACTTTTTAGGCGACTCTTGTTCGTAAAATTATGTCATGTTTATTTCTATCCAGTTCAATATATGTAAATTTGAGAAAATATTGTTGGTTAAGTAGTTGTGTGTTATCGCCGAGGACAGGTGGCCCAGTTGTGTAATCAATTTACAAATCCTTAAGGCACCAGAACCTCCTACTTGCAGTAGTATGAGGAGATTTAAAAGTCAGTAGAGTAGTTGACAAAAAAAAAAAAAAAAGTAGTTGTGTGTTATCTTTAGTGTTTTCTCTAATTAAATTCAATTTTAGAAATTTGTATTTACACCATGTGATATTATAACGGAATTGAAAACAGAGTTGTATCTCAAATATTTGGGATCCTATACAAAATAAGATGCTTTTTAATATTTACATCATACAACTCTACATTTGTTTTTACTTAATATTTTCTCTATTTCATATCAAAATTTTACTATATATCACTACATATGTAGGTATATAATTGAAATTTTACTAAGTGACCCATAAAAAATTAGGTCTCTAAAAAATCGGAAATCTTATTCATAAATTTCAAACCAACGGGTTAAAATTTGGATGGGTTTTATAAATCAAGTCTTATCGATCCAATTGTTAAAAACAAAATCGATTTTGCCGTATTGACAAATTGTTAGCAAATGTGTTTTTTCAACAATTGGATCGATATAGTTTGATCTATATCATGAAGTTCATCCTTAAATTTTATTTTAATCCATATAATATAATGAGAAGAAATTGAACCCTGATTAAACCACTATTTTGTAATTTACATTTAAACAAAAATTATACCGAAAAAAAATTTGTTTTGTACAAGACCATCTCGGTCTAGTCTTGAACTTATTGCATTATGATGAAATTTCAAAAGGGACTTGCAAGGCAAACTAAATTTATTCGAAAGTAACCAAAATAGAATCAAAATAATATTCATCTTCCTTACTAAACCACTAATTTCCTCCTTTTGTATTCGTCAAATCTTTTACTTTATTAAAACAATACAAAATATTCCATAAAAAAAAAAACTCAACTTTCTCTATATATAAAAAGACCACCAATATCACTATAAGATATCATTCTCACACCAAAATCTCTCAATCTTCACACACCACCAAAAGCTCCAAACATGACAGAATGTGGCTCTCACGACCATTATCTCAAATCTCGCCGTCGTAAATTCCTCCGCCGTGTAATCTTGCCAATAATAATCCTCATTTTCCTAATCCTCTTCATAATCCTCCTTACTTGGGCAATTCTCCAACCTTCAAAACCACGTTTTGTCCTCCAAGACGCAACGTTATACAACTTCAACATCTCTGGTAATCCACCAAATCTCCTCTCATCAAATATCCAAATCACTCTCATTTCTCGTAACCCTAATGACAAAATCGGAATCTACTACGATCGTCTCGATGTTTACGCTACTTACCAAAGTCAACAAATCACAATCCCAACTTCGATTCCTAGTACTTATCAAGGACATAAAGAAGTTACTGTTTGGTCTCCTTATATCGGTGGAAACTGTGTTCCTGTTGCTCCCTACAATGGTTTTTATCTTGATCAGGATAAAACACGTGGCGAGATTGAGATGCTTGTTCGTATTGATGGTCGAGTTAGGTTTAAAGTTGGAGCTTTTATTAGTAAGAAGTATTCTGTTTATGTTCAATGTCGTGCGTTTGTTAGTTTTGGTAATAATGGTTCTGGTGTTATCGTTGGAGATAACACCGTTAAGTATACGTATGCTCAAACTTGTAGTGTTAGTCTTTAAACGGTGACCGTCATTTCAGGTCACATGGATTTTTCATTATTACGTATTATATTTTTGTGATTTCGTAGATTTTAAGTTTTTTTATTTTCCTTTTACGTCGTGAAGAAATAAAGTAAAGATTTACAATCGATTGATTTATTGTTTTGACGAGCTGTAAAAGACTCAAAAGAATAATATATAATTATTAAAAAATATCAATCAAACCATTAATTAATAAAAAAAATGGTAAAATAAACACTCAACTATCAACCGATGACAGATGGCCGAGCGGTGTAGTCACTTTACAAATCCTCAAGACATTAGAGATCGAATCTCCTACTTACAGTAGTAAGAAAAAAAAAAATTCAACTATCATGTTTCGGAATTAAATCATGTAATTTGTGTTAACTTTGATTTAAATCTTTAATTTTGCATTATCCTAACTAATTAATTCGTCGTTAAATGGCCTGACATATGAAAACTTTTTCTCTAATTCAGAGAAGATTCTCAAAGATGAAATAAATGATGATCTTTTTTTTCTCCAACTTCACAAACCTAAAATCAAAACCCTAATTCTCAAATTCTTTCTTCTTTCTAACTTAAGAACTCGTGATTTTATTTCTTAACCCAAAATTAAAGTTATAATTTTCAAATTTCTCACTTTTCTTGTAGTTGATCTCCTCCCTTACTCCCAAATTACAGACTTTGAGTGATAAGAAGAAAACACGTCTTTTACTTTGATAACTACTTCATGTCAATTCTTCTTACCCTTGTCTCCTTGTCTCAAATCCATTTTTTGTCCCATTTCAAAGCTTTCATTTGTTTAAGATTTGTAAATAAAATAAGAATCTCAATTTGACTGTTTTTTGTTTGGTTTCCATCAAAACTTGGTCAAACATCATCTATACCATCGCCTTCATTGTAGGAGTTTTAATTTCATGAAAGATATAGCAAACCAAACCAAGTCTGATTTTATTTCTCGTCTAAATATAAGATCGTCACATCTTCTTTCTTCTATGAGTCTTCTCTATTTTTGTTCCCAATTTCTTCCAGAATTAAAGACCCATTTTTTAAAGCAATTCTGGAACCAATTTCTAGGTGTTTCTAGTAAGGAATAAGAAATCAAAATCGAGAAATTATGATTTATTCCCTTAAAAATCAGATCAACTTTGGGTTATATCTCCATTTCCTTTGAAACAAAACGATGTGTTTTGGTTACCAGAAAATTAGTAACGGAGTTAATCACTACTGTTAACTCATTTAACGACGGGGTTAATTAGTTTGATCAATACAAAATTGAGTGTTTAAATCAAAGTCAACATTACATGGTTTAATTTATAAATATGACAGTTGAATGTTTGTTTTACCTTTTCAAGTAAGTTCATGGTTTGATTGACAGTTTTTCTAATAATTTATCGACAATTAAATATTGGGAATTCGAATGATAGTTCAAATCTCTAATAATTCTATGAACATGATTTTCTAGAATTAAATTTGAGTGAGAAACATAACAAAAATAATTGATTAAAACATTTCCTCAAAATACAATATAGTAAAAAGGCAGAAATAAAAAGATGATTTTATTTTAGTTTTGTAGTAGTTTAAAGTTGGGTTCCTAACTTTTTTAAAAAAAATTCCACATAGGGATCGCAAGTGGCATTTAGCCTAATGGCAGGTGGTAAGTTCACAAGATGCATGCACACTTGCACATCCTAGGATCGAATCCTCCCGCTTGCATTTGCAAGAACTTAGCTAATGGGCCGGCCATTTGTGGCCCAATATTGACAAAAAAAAAAGAAAGTAGAAGGGATCTAGACTGAGAAGAAACCTCTGTTAGTTAACCAATTCTCGGTTTAGTATTGGTTTAATATGGAAATCAATCTGTTTTCGGTTTACTTAAATAAGACCGGTTAAGAATGTATGTAAGTTTGACATTTTGGATTAACGATCAATAACAGAATCAAAGTGAGTTTCAACAAGAATTTCAGTTAACATGGTATCAGAGCCGAAATCATCTCTGCCGATTTCAATTCTTTCTTGATCGTTTTCTTCTAGTTAAAATTGCTTGTTCATTTCTGCGAAAAAGTACGGTTAGTCCGCCGGAAATTTCAGCTCAATACTCTTCTTCTTCTTGATGATTCCTGCTCGGAAGACAAAAAGACGAGTCGTTGGAGGCATTTCCACCTCTAGGCGAAAACATAGAGCTTCAATTGCAGAATATTCAGAGCAAAAGCACTCATCGCCTAACAAGAATCAGTCTGAAGAAAGTCTGAATCCGACCTTAAATGCGAACCAGAACCCGATACAAATCTCCTCGGTGACCTCGCAAGATGTTGCTGAACAACAGGAGAACAAGAATCAGTTCGATTTCGACGGGATTCAATTTTCACCATACTTCTTAACAAGCTCGGATAATCCAAGTTCTACGATAATCTCAGAAATTCTTGATGGCAGCAATTATAGTACATGGAACATAGCCATTTCAATCGCTTTAGATGCAAAGAATAAGTTTGGTTTTGTGGATGGTTCTCTGCCTAGACCCGCAGAAAATCACCACCTTTTTCGGATTTGGTCAAGATGTAATAGCATGGTTAAGTCTTGGATATTAAACTCAGTCTCTAAAGAAATCTACAACAGCATACTTCGATTACCTGACTCCTCTAAAATTTGGAAAGATCTGATGTCTCGCTTTCATGTGACAAACCTACCAAGATCATATCAAATTTCACAACAGATGTGGTCGTTGCAACAAGGAGCCATGGACCTATCAACATACTTTACTAAGCTCAAGAACTTATGGGACGATTTGGAAAGAACAAAATGTTTGAAAACTTGCAAGAATTGCAACTGTTGCAGCACAGCTAAGATCAGGCAGGACAGATCCAAAGTGATAAAGTTCCTTGCTGGACTCAATGACTCGTATGCAAGTATTAGAAGCCAAATTATAATGAAGAAGACAATTCCAGATTTGGGAGATGTATATAATCTGCTCAACCAAGACCACAGCCAAAGGAACATTGTTCCAGTCCATAATGCTTCGATTTACCATGTAGCAGAGGCCAATTCTAGTTCGATGGCTACAAATAAATTCTTCATATGCAAATCAGAAGTCACAAAGACCTATATGCTCACACTGCGGCTATACTGGACACACTGTTGACAAATGTTACAAAATACACGGCTACCCTCCTGGATACAAACATAAGACTAAACAGAACCCTCAAAAGTCGGTGATTGCACAAGTATCAGCAGCAGTACCGCCTAAACACGACACCCTTCTGTCAGGACTGCTTCAGAATCTCTCAAAACAACAAATCGAGGGAGTTATAGCACACCTCCATTCTCAAGTTTCGATACCAGAAACTAAAGTCTCCATCCCAGCTACTTCTGGAGGTACAATCTCAGCCGATGATGGTATGACTCTAACCTCTTCTTCTCTGCATTTTATTGGAATGCTTAAATCAAAGAACCTTAGTCTTTCCAATAATTCGTGGATAGTTGATAGTGGAGCTAGCCACCATGTAGCTCATAATAGAAAGTGCTTTAACAATCTGAAAGTGGTTAATGATAGATACGTCACCCTGCCTACTGGAGTTAACATCAAAATTTCAGGAATAGGAGATGTTAGTATAAATGAAAACTTAACCCTCAAGAATGTTCTGTTCATACCTGATTTTTGTTTGAATCTCATGAGTATTAGTCAAGTAACTGCTGATTTGAATTGTCGTTTTGTCTTTGATAATTCCATTTGTATCATTCAGGATCCTATCAAGGGGCTCATGATTGGACATGCTGAAAAAACTTTCAACCTTTATGTCTTAGACAATAATTCAAATGACAATTCTGTTTTCTACAATTCTATACACTTCTCTTCTAATGCTGTTGTTGACATTACTACTTGGCATAATAGACTAGGCCACATTCCTTTGTCTAAGCTTGATTCTTTTTCTGATGTACTTGGTATTAAAGAAAGAAATAAAACTGAGTTCCATTGTTCCATTTGTCATCTAGCCAAGCAAAAGCGCCTTCCTTACGTTTCTGACAATAACATATGTGCAAATGTTTTTGATATGTTACATATTGATACGTGGGGCCCCCTTTCAATAGAAACTAATGAAGGTTACAAGTTTTTTCTAACCATTATTGATGACCATAGCCGCATGACATGGGTGTATCTTTTGCGGTCCAAAAGTGAAGTCTTAAAGGTGTTTCTTGACTTCTTGACAATGATCGAAACACAGTACAAGGGGAAGGTAAAAGACGTGAGGTCTGACAATGCTCCAGAGCTAAATTTCACCGAACTATTCAAGACAAAAGGAATTCTCTCCTACCATGTGTGTCCAGAAACACCACAACAGAATGCAGTGGTCGAAAGAAAGCACCAACACATACTTAATGTGGCACGATCACTCATGTTTCAATCAAACATTCCCTTAGAATTCTGGGGTGATTGCATTCTCACTGCAGTTTTTCTCATTAACAGGATCCCGTCTCCTCTTTTAAATAATTTTTCTCCCTTAGAAGTATTGACTGATCAGAAACCGCGATATGACATGTTTAGAGTGTTTGGTTCATTATGTTACATTTATACTTCTCCAAAGCAGAGGACGAAGTTTCAACCTCGATCAAAGGCATGCGTCTTTCTTGGTTACCCATTAGGATACAAGGGCTATAAAGTGATGGACCTAGAGAACAACACGACTCATATATCACGGAATGTAGTGTTTCACGAAGACATTTTTCCATTCAAATTTGAAGGAGCAGAATGGTCTGATTTTTCTTCTCTTTTGAGAACAGGTGAATCAACCACATCAAAAGACAACACAGAAACTGCAGAACATACAATGGAAGTTAGAAACACAGGAGAGGAAAACAGGGACACGGAACAGAACAAGACCAATACCACAAGTTCTAAAAGAATTCACAAACAGCTACTTCACCTTAAAGACTATATATGCAATAACTCACAAAGCAACAACATTAGACTATATATCCTTTACATGACTTTGTGTCATTAGATTGTTTTAGTAATGAATATAAGTCTTTTCTTCTCTCAGTCATGCAGTATGGAGAACCAACCAGCTTCAGTCAGGCCAAGAAACAAGAAGAGTGGATCCAAGCTATGAATGAAGAGCTGCTTTCCCTTGAAAGTGCAAACACTTGGGAAATAGTTTCTCTTCCACCTGACAAGCGTGCAATTGGTTGTAAGTGGATATATAAGACCAAACTTCATGCAGATGGATCCTTAGAGCGATTCAAAGCCCGCCTAGTAGCCAAAGGGTACACTCAACAGCCGGGAATAGACTTCATTAACACATTCTCCCCTGTAGCAAAAATGACAACCGTGAAGACATTACTGTCAGTCTCTGCAGTAAAACGATGGAGTCTCCATCAACTAGACATCTCCAATGCATTTCTGAATGGTGAACTAGAAGAGGAGATTTACATGTCTCTTCCACCAGGGTATAAGTCCAAATCAGGTTCTCCCTTACCACCTAATGCTGTTTGCAAATTAGAAAAGTCAATCTATGGTTTAAAACAAGCATCTAGACAATGGTTCATCAAGTTTAGTGAGGTTTTAATGCATCTTAAATTTCGAAAATCTCAGTGCGATCATACATTGTTTGTAAGAAACATAGGACAAGAATACATTGCAATACTAGTTTACGTAGATGACATCATAATAGCTTCTAACAATGACATTGCGGTTGCTTCTCTTAAAGAGATTTTGAACAAATGTTTTAAGCTGCATGATCTTGGCCATTTGAGATACTTTCTAGGTTTGGAAATTGCAAGATCATCCAAGGGCATATCAATTTGTCAAAGAAAGTACACTATGGACCTCCTTGCAGATTCTGGTTATTTGGCAAGTAAACCATGCAACATTCCAATGGATCCTTATCTGAAACTCTGCCTCAACAGTGACGAACCACCACTAGCAGACCCACTGGAATATCATCGACTGATAGGTCGACTTATGTATCTAACCATTACTCGGCCAGACATAACTTTTGCAGTAAACAAATTGTGTCAATTCGCCTCAGCTCCAAAGAAGTCACACCTCCAAGCAGCTTACACTGTTCTGCGTTACCTAAAGAACACAATTGGACTCGGTCTCTTCTATGCAGCAGCCTCAGACCTCACACTCAAAGCCTTCACAGACGCAGACTGGGCAGCTTGCACCGACACAAGGAGATCGAGTTCAGGATATTCCATGTTTCTTGGCTCTTCTCTTATATCATGGAAGTCAAAGAAACAGGAAACGGTATCATTGTCTTCAGCAGAAGCTGAATACCGAGCAATGCGGTTTGCAGTAAATGAAGTTACATGGCTGGTCAATCTTCTCAATGATCTTCAAACACCTCAGCTGCAACCAGTCCCATTTTATTGTGATTCTTCTGCAGCAATACCCATCGCAAATAATGCTGTTTTTCACGAGAGAACAAAGCACGTGGACCTTGACTGCCATAGAGTACGTGAGGAAATCATCAAAGGCTCAATCAAAACACTACATGTCAGAACACATAATCAAGTTGCAGATGCATTCACCAAGGCATTAGCTTCTGGGAAATTCCATAACTTGATCAGCAAGATGTCATTACTCAATATATGAATGCCATCTTGAGGAGGGATGTTAGTTAACCAATTCTCGGTTTAGTATTGGTTTAATATGGAAATCAATCTGTTTTCGGTTTACTTAAATAAGACCGGTTTAGATTTGGTTTAGTTTCTTCTTCTTCTTCTTCGAGTCTTGACTCATATAAGAATGTATGTAAGTTTGACATTTTGGATTAACGATCAATAACCGAATCAAAGTGAGTTTCAACAAGAATCTCAATTAACAACCTCGGTTATTGATTTTTATATAATGAGAATGCATCTTTTCTTCTTTCATTGAATAAAACATTTGAATTTAAGAAAAATGAGTTTTTTAGAAATTATAAAGATAACTATTCATTAATGATTTATTGATTTGTGGACGCAGTATTAGGATGTCATTGTCTAATAATAACTCCATTAAAATTTTGTTTTTAAAGAAAAATAACGATTATTCAAGGGTGAATTTAAATAGATTTAAAAATTCTTATATATTTTCAAATTTATATTAAAAAAAAAGATTTCAAAATTAAATAAAAGTGAATTTAAAAACCAATTGATAAATTCAATATCAAAATATGCTAGAATAACAAATTTTGAATATAAATTTTAAAATTAACGTTTAAATAACACATAATTTGAATATGAATTCTAAAATCATTGATTGAATAATACATGTTTTGTAAGAATTGTTAAATCTATTAAAATCTATCATCCAAAATACCTCCTAATTCTAGCAATTCTATATTTTCCTAATAAACCTCCTAATTCTAGCAATTATATATTTTCCTCCATTAAAGGTGGCTTTTTGTACTCTATTTAAGTACATTTTAAGGAAACCTTTAGTCAAATATTCATTCATAATAATTTGGTTAGGTTCTCTCCTATATAGTCTTGGATCTTGAAATGGGAAAAAGCAGAATCATGTTGCTTATTTTACAAGAACTTGGATTTTGTTTCATACGTACAAAATCTAATGGATATACACCTTTTTGGCTCTATAGTGGAGTCTTGTATTAAAAATAAATAAAAATGTATAGATAAATAGAACTACTTCAAACTTTCTTTTTAAAAGTAAAAGACATATTTTTATCCTTTGTACAACAATTTTTATTTTCAAACTGAGACAATCGGAGCAACAGAGATTTATTACGGGTATATTTATTGTACGAATTAGCCCCAATATTTTCCATATTCTATTTGCAGATGATATTTGTTTTTTTGTCTTTGTGCATGAGAAACTTCAAAAACGCATAAACATTTGGTCTTCTAAATTTTTGTCAAAAGCGGGTAAAGAGGTTTTAACTAAATCCGTCCTCACGACATTACCAACCTATGTTATGTCTTGTTATCACTTGCCCAAATATGTTATTCTTAAATTAAATTCAGCAATAACAAATTTTTGGTGGTCTAATTCAGAAACTTTCAAAGATATCCATTGGAAGCAATGAAAATAATTATGTTGACTAAAATCAGAAGGTGGTATCACTTTTTGAGCTCTAGAAAAATTTAATTCCGCATTTCTGGCCAAAACAGTTATGGTGAGTACTTGATTTCCCTGACTCACTTTTTGTGAAAGTGATGAAAGAGAGATATTATAAAGACCAAAGCCCTTTAACAGCAAAAATGAATGTGAATCTTTCTTATGGTTGGCGAAGTATATCTTCAACCCGATCATTAGCATCTAAAGACATTACCTGGAAAATTGGTGATGGTAAAACAATAAACATTACGAAGGATCCATGGATTCCAGATTTCTTCCCCCGACATGCAGCTAGTACGAGTCTTAATTTGTTCCCTGATCTGACTATTGATCAATACATTGACCATAAATCTGGATCCTAGAAGGAAATCTTACTTCATTAGGAAATCTTAGTTCATATATCGAGCAGATCTTGGGAATTTCCATACTTCAAAGGCAGAGACCAAATTACTTAGGTTGGCATTTTACTAAAACAGAACGATATTCTGTTAAGTCAGGTTATCAAACTGAAGAATCTTTTTCCTTACTAGAGGTTGGACAATTTGGCCCAAATTTTCAAGTCTTGCACAACTAAATTTGGTAACTTAATTGTCCAAATGAGATTGAACAATTTATTTTGCAAGCCCTACCGGGTTGTACTTTAGTCAAACATAATTTGAGTCAGAGGGGTATTAATTGTGATAATTGTTGTGCACGATGAGGCGCATATAATAAAACTATAAATCATGTTCTGTTTAAATGCCCCCAACGGTTCAAACTTGGGCAATATTTTGCATTCCTTCTGTTGCAGCTGTCTTTCAAGGAGAATCAACCTGGTATATAATCTTGATTACTTGTTTTAGAGATTACCAGATAAAGATGAGTTCAAAAAATTTCCATGGATTATTTGGAACAATTGGAAATAGTGATCTTGATCCTTGCAACATAATAATTCAGGCGGAAATCAACTACAAAGAATGAATGGTCTATGGCTCAAAATAAACTAAAAGACTTTAAAACTCCTTTAGAAGTTCATACCTCTTTTCAAAAGTCCTTATTAGCTTTCCCATCAACAACTAATCAAAGTTTCACATACTACAAATGTTTTGTGGACGTTTCATGGAAGAATACAGACCTTAAAACTGGTTTATGTTAGTTATGCTTTCCAGATTCAGTGGAGTGAGTGTATATGGGGGCTCGAGGTGTCCACCAGAGTCTTTCTGCCCTAAATTAATAGATTGAAGTTGTTATTTGGGCGATGGAATCTCTCATGGCACTTCAGATGATGAAAGTGGAGATATCGATTGACTGTGAGATGGTTTTAAAGATCTTCAATCGTCCATAGGATTGGTCTGCTTTCCTTCCCTATCAGGAGGAGTTTCATAGCTAAGTTCTTTTCTCTTTATCTCGCTTTCTGTTATTCCAAGATCTTTAAATCATAAAGCTGATACTCTTGCTCGTCATGTTAGAGAGACATCTTATGATTAATGATGTAACATTTTCCTGTTGGTTTCGTTTATAATACAATCTACCGTTGAAAACAACAACAACAAAAAGTAAAAGAGTTAAACAAAGAACATTTTTTTTTGTCGAACAACGAGACATGTCCCGTTAAATTATTAACTTCACATATAAAGAATCATACAACTAACCGTCGTAGAATTGGAGATCCTCTAACATCATCCAGAACCATCGAAACAAGCTCATCAGAGGGAATATGAAATCTATGAGAACCAAACGAAAGGGTAAACACATAGTTAGCTAACCCATCTACCAGACAATTAGTCTTCCTATACACATGTGAAATACGAACAATCCAATCTTTCTTGAGAAAACCTTAACACAAACGTAGCAGGAATGATAATGGATGGGAAACGTCAATCCATGTTTGTAAAAAGCCCACCACCGACTCATTATCAAGTTCAACCTCAAGATGTGGTATCCTTCGATCCCAAGCAATATATAATCCGTAATATACCCCCATAACTATGCCAGTGAGGTTGTGCGAATGTCGGTGTTTAAGGAAAAACCATCACACCAAGAACCCTCATAATCAAGCAAGACGCCTCCCGATGCTGCGAGGGTTAGTCCAAGCTATAGGTTGAATTGCTCGCGTCTTTGGTCCCACATGAGTAAAAATAGCTCAAAAAACTTTAGTGATCTCATGACCTGCATCATGAACAAATTTAACTGATCACGACATGTAGAATTTGATCTGAATACATTTCCGCATCGAAATTTCCAACAGCACCAAACCGTTACCGCAAATAACAAAGACCAAGTACAATTCTCAAGGATACCATGCTCTCCAAGATTCAGGAATAACCATTCCAATAACGATTGAGTGAAAAAGACGACTTGCCTTCTCGCTGGAACCAAGCGTGACCATAAACCATGTGTAGTAGGGCAATCTTTTAGTATGTGAATCATAGTTTCCACACCAAGATGATAGACTTCATAGTTGTTTATAATGAGAACTAAGAAGGCATTAAGTATTCATTAATGATTAAACATAGATCCATAGTTGTTTTTGCTTTTGTGTAGTAATTATAAACCCACCTTAGTACGTTGTAATCTACATAGTATACAGTCTGTACATCGAATTTTTGCTCAGTTATAATATTTAGAAAAATTGGTCGGCGACTGGTTTGGTAATCTTCTGTTTTGTAATAGAAATAAATGATTAAGTTTTGGTCAAAAGTCTTTCGTCAACCTTAGAAAATAATGGTTATATTTAAGCAGTCGCTATTAAGGAAGTTTCTTCGAAGCTTAGATTATAGTGTAAAGACGAGTCTCCTTCCAAACCAACTACCACGCACAAAGGATCATCACATTCCCACATGTACATTTGTCTTTATTATAACTTAAATAAAATAAATCTTTACATTACCAAACTGCCGCGTCATCATTGACTTTGTGAATAATAAAACAGCGTTAAATATCTACCACACGTTATCTCTACAGTGTGTATATATCGCCTTCTTCTATTAGCTAAATCTTTATTTCATTTTTCACACAAAGCTTAAACTTCTTTCAAAATTTGATTATCTCTCTGAGGCATTTTATCGAACACATGGGGGACAGACAACCACAGTTAAACGGTGCGTATTACGGACCGTCGATTCCTCCGCCGACGAAAGTCTCTCGTAGCCAGGGAAGAGGCGGTGGTGGATGTGGCTGTTTAGGCGATTGTCTTGGTTGTTGCGGTTGCTGCATCTTAAGTGTCATCTTCAATATCCTCATAACCATAGCTGTCGTATTAGGCATAGCTGCTTTAATCATCTGGCTGATTTTCAGACCCAACGCTATTAAATTCCATGTCAATGATGCTGTACTCACCGAATTCACCATCGATCCAGCTAACAACTTGAAATACAATCTCAACCTCAATTTCAGTATTCGTAACCCTAATCGACGAATTGGGGTTTATTATGACGAGATTGAAGTCAGAGGCTACTATGGAGATAAACGATTTGGTGTTAGTAACATTTCTCCGTTTTATCAAGGACATAAGAACACGACGGAGGTTGGAACTACACTTACGGGACAACAATTGGTGTTGCTTTCCGGTGGAGAGCGAAAGGATTTTGATGAGGATTTGAAGTCCACTATTTATAGGATTGATGCGAAGCTGAGACTTAGGGTTAGGTTTAAGTTTGGATTGATCAAGTCGTGGAAGTTTAAGCCGAAGATTAGGTGTGATCTTAAGGTCCCTCTTAATTCAACCGGCGGGTTTCAGTTCCAGCGAACCAAGTGTGACGTTGACTTTTGATACACTCACTCTCATTTGTTTTATTTTTGGGTTTATTAGGTTGCTTCATTGATTATTTTCGTATATAGACTTTATGTTATTATTATTGGAGAGGTTTTATATATTGTCTTTATGTGATCTTTTTGTTGTATGGTTTCATGTAAATAAATAATAGGTTCTTCTACATTACTTGCTTAATTCCTTTACTTATAAGATGTTAAACCATCATTAACAATATCAACCTCATTAACTATTAACATTATGATTATTACCTTGTTCAATGTGTCTCATGTAGCATTGATCCATGTATCAAAAATCCGGAATCTTCTGCTTCCTCACGGATCGTTTTTGTGTTTGTACAATGAGAAGAAGCAACATTGCACCCATGGAGGATTTCTTGGCACTTGTTCTATCTCCTCACATCCCAATAATCTGTTTCTTAACCAGAGTCTCTTCATCAGATTTGTCACACCCGAAAACTTTTCCTGTCAAGAGATTTTTTGCAGATATGAAGTATTCCAATAAACCTCCATGAACTCCATAATGATTACTATTTTTACATACCCCTTCATCAGCATATAGAGAAGCGTGGATTCTGGCTGTAGCATCTTCTAGTATAGCTACCAATCCAAATTTTCCGTTGGAAATCCAGAACTTTTTGATATCTTGGGGATACACTTGTATGAACCGAACAACACACCTGAATTTAGCAGTCACCTGCATAAGCATAACAAAACATCAACTCTAGGTACTCTTATATTACATCTTATGATAAATCCGAGGTTTTGAGAAACAGTACACTGTGATAGGTTAAGATGTCCATCAGAGAAACAAATCGAGCGTCTTCATGGGCAACCTATAGTGGATTGAACAGTATAAAGATTACCAAAGCATTCTCAACGTCATGTCGAATGTCTAAAATTCGAGACTATATATAATTATTGTTACCTGTAATTCTGAAGTGTGAAGGACTAATGCATCGTGCGACGGGGTTCCATCTTGATGACAATTTCTCTCCGCACATTATGAATTTGTAAGGAAGTGTGTTTTACGCTGAAGAACAAACGGACGATGCATAACATCAACTTTCCCACAGGATAAGAAAAAGCTTTATAAGAAACCTTTGAGGACTAAAGGCTTGCATCTCTCTGCTCGTGGTGTACTGCATCTTTGTAGATGGAGTAAAAGTGGCCTTCCATAGGCCCAGATTTACTTGGAAGAAAAGGTTCAGAAACTTCACGTGTTGACCAGGTTGGAGACAGTGAATAGCTTGCTTCTCACTAACTTTCTCTACTATGATCCTCAAAACGGAACCAAAAGTAGGAAACTTACGTAACATGTGTGTAGGCAACATCTCTGGTTCAACACATATAGGAAGCCTTTCTGACCTGTTATGATGTCCAATTGCAAGCCAAAAAACTGAGCTTTCAAGAGCCAACAATATACGTTCGGGATATATGACCAGAAGCTAGGAAATGAATGTAAAACACATTAAAGAAGCCTTTTTAATACTTGCTGTATTCGTATGAGGATAAACATACATACTTTACCGAGATATTGCACGGTGGCATTTCAGTTCCATCC
>JAKUCM010001170.1:0-28913 GCA_023374145.1 Lepidium sativum | reverse complement strand
TTGTTTCTACACGCCACAACAAAACAGTTGTGTAGAACGCAAACATCGCTATATCTTCAACATGGCACAATCTTTACTATTTCAGGCTAACTTACCGGTCAAGTCTTGTGGAGAAAGTGTGATAGTTGCAACCTATCTTATCAATCGAATGCCAACTCCTCTTCTCAACAACAAATATCCATATGAAAATATTTTTGCAAGAAAATTTTTTTTGGCAGGAAAAAATATTCGTAAAAGAAAATCAATATTTTTTGAAAAAATAATAATTCAATTGTATCTTAGTCATTTGTCAATAATGAAAGATATTTTCTCAAAATATCCAAAAAAATATGAGTAGTATTGAAAATGTGCTCTTTTGAAAAGTATTTTTTCAATTGTCCCTAAATTATTAGAAGCGAAAATTATATAGAAAAAGATTTGTGTTGATAATATGTAATGAACAAACAATATGATTAATTATGTTTACAAGTCTTTCTATTGCTACATATATTTACTTGAAAAACTTTAAATAATGTATCTTATATATTAAAGTTATAAAACATTTTCTTTTTGACCGTGTTATAAATTTTGGGATAAAAATTATCCTATAATTTGATTAGTCTATTCTATCTTAAATAAAAATCAGCAATCATAAAAATATTCATTTATTGTCCCTAAATCACGAAATACAATTAATAACTAATACATTATGCTAGGGTTTTTGCTATTTTATTCTTCTTAGAGGTCGGAGTGCTTTTATATTTTGAAATTGTTGTGGTGATTATTGGGCGATGGGATCTTCTGTGTTGGATATTTTCTTCAAATGGAAAGTGTTTTGCACTTATGTACCGTGATTTAGATTTAGATTTCTTGATTTTGTTTGAATATGTATCAGCATGTGTCTTCTACTAGATAGTTTAGCAAAAACAGTTGTTTCATGTGAATGTTTTTCTGTGCATATTGCTTGGCGTTTTCAAATAATCCATGATTGTAGTAAAACATTTAAAATTTATTGAAGAGCCTCAGTTATCATCATCAAATTTATGGTTCAATGTTTGCTTAGGTTTTAAATCTCAAACGGTCTCGGAGGAATTTCTTTTTATTCTTATCAAAACTTTATTTTTAATTTTATTTTAATTACTAGTGAGATTTAAAAGCCAGTTGGTTAGTTGATAAAAAAAACCAAGAAAAATAATAACAAACAACCAATTATTCCAAACTGTAATGTTACGATTTTTATATTAAAACTCAAACCTAATAAAAATTTAAAAGAAAAACTTTTAAAATATTAAAATTTACTAAAAACAAATTGAATGCAAATGGCTCTTAGTCTAGTGGCAGGCGGTAAATCCACATAAGGCAGCTCATTTGCATAACCTGGGATCGAGTCCCCCCGCCTACATTATGTAAGAATTTGGCTATTGGACCGGCCAGTTGTGGCCCAATATAATTTGCCGTTGACAAAAAAAAAGAAAAAACGAATAGAAATTCAATTACTGATTTGTTTCGTTTCAATTTTCGAATATATAGATTTAAGATATTCTGATATTTTTTCGGATTCGATTCATATAATTTGGGTATTTTGGTTATTTTTATTTAAAACATTTAAAATTTTTTATTTTTCGGATAGAGTTTAATTAAATATAGTTTGGATTCATGTATTGCTATGTAAAAATTAAAATAATTTAATAGAAAAACTCTAAAATTTGATTTTTGATTTGAATCTGGTTAGGATTTGGGTTCGGTTTTTCAAATATACAAATTTAGAGATTAGCAAAATATTTTATCAGTTTAACTTTTGAATTTTTAAACAATATATCAAAAACAATATTTAAAATATTAACATAAATTTAAAAATCAAATAAATTTATATAATAAAAATGAAATTTCACATTATATACAAATATAATCTTAGTCTACGATAACGTGGATAAGCAGAGAATATATAAGTTTTTATATATATTTAGATCTATAGAAATTGTAACTGAATACGTGTAGTGCAAAAAACCAAAAGGTTAAAAGTCTTTTATATCACAAATAAAAAGAATAATTATGACCAGAAAAATAGAAGACTAAAAGTGAAAAAGACAAGAACCAAATATTGAAAATATCTTTAACAGAAAAATAAAAGTATATAAAATTTATAAAATTAAGATAAAAAAAAAAGGAACGGTGAGATATTGCCTAGAACGACATTGTCATCGGCAAAAGCTTGGCTATTTGGCTTTATTGCCAAAGTGGGCAAAACCAAAATTAAAAAAATATGTGACTACTAAAACTCAATTATAGTATAAAATTATGTGACCCAACTAAATTTAACTAGTTAATTAAAACTACTTATAATGTATTTTTCACAAAATTTATCAATATTGGTCAATGATATAAGAAATCCTAAGAGAATCTTGCATCTCTTCTTTAATTTCATATTTGTTTATTATGTTTTTAGGGTACTGGTTTCTAGAAGAAATTTAGAGAACCAATTGATATAGCTTCCTTAAGAAAGTGAAACATAACACCTGTCATGTCCAAATCCTCGTGACTCTTTTGTGTTTTTCATCAATTTTTGACAAAAAAGAATTACATGTGCATGTATTAGGCTATAAGCATTACTCATGTAGAATTTGATTCTTCATATGGTTTTCTACTGATAAAGATTCGAATATTATAATAATTACACAATTTGATTCATTTCGATTCCTTAACTTTTTTCATTATTTTTCCAAAAGCCGCAAAATTTTGACCCCGAAACATAAGTTTAGTATATGAAAACCATATTCTTGCATGCCAAAAAGGTGGACATATGAGACTTGACTTTGAAAGTAGTTTGTAATAAATGAGTATATAAACAATAGTAGAGCATTTATTGTTTTTATTGGATTTTTTTCACAAATGTATATATGTAGTGTAGTGACGTCTTTTTCGCTTGTCTTCAATGTGTTTTAAGCAACCAGAATTCAATTTCATATATTGTATGATATTTTCTTTTTGTCAACTAGTATATTAGTTTTTAAATCTCATTCTTATTATTGTAGGTAGGTGTTCGACATCTGATACCTTGAGAATTTATAAAATGATTACATCACTGAGCCACTTGTATTCGGCCATATATTGTATGATACCTAAAAAGAGAAAATTCTAAGTTTGTATAAATTATAATTAATGAGTTGAAATTCTAACATTTTCTATTGTTTTTCCTTGTTTGTACGTTGTTTAGATTTTGTGATTAGTCGTTTGACTTATATTATAGTGATATAATCAAGAAAACTGACTTCTTCTTCTTCATTTTCTTTAGTAAATAATTCTCTTCCGGGATAATTTTCGTTTTCAAACTAAAATTTATGTTTGATTTGCGTGTTTTATTTAAGAAAAAATAGGCATATATGCATGTACAACGTGTTGATATACCAAAATCCGACATTACCCAATAATAGAGTTTGACTTATATATAGATGATTTGATAGCCATTTTTGCGTTTATGTTTTTTAACAAAATTCGAGTACTATCTGAATAATAGTTTGATCTATAGATGAAATCTTTGTTGACATTATTAGTTCTCTAACTTTATTATACTTGTTACATTTTTATAATATCTAAAACGTAAGTAACGAAATAATTAATCAATTTTATCAAAAAAATATATAATATAAAAATAGTTAATCAATAACATAGTGTCATTTCCGCAAATGGCTCTTAGTTTAGTGGCAGACGATAAGTTTACATAAGGCAGCTCATTTGCACAACCAGGGATCGAGTCCCCCCGCCTACATTATGTAAGAATTTGGCTATCGGCCCGGCCAATTGTGGTCCAATATAATTTGCTGTTGACAAAAAAAAGATAGTGTCATTTCCTATAAATGTAGCCTTGCCAAGCAAACACATTGTACAAAGACAAAAGAAACAAAAACACAAAATGACAGTTTCAACAAAACATCATGTGGTTCTCTTCCCTTACATGTCAAAAGGCCACACAATACCTCTCCTTCAATTCGGTCGTCTCCTCCTCCATCACCGTCGCAATGAACCAACCATCTCCTTCACCATCACTGTCTTCACCACTCCAAAGAACCAACCTTTCATCTCAGAGTTCCTCTCCAACACACCGGAGATCAAAGTCATCTCTCTCCCTTTCCCTGAAAACATTACCGGAATCCCTCCCGGCGTCGAGAGCACCGACAAGCTCCCTTCAATGTCTCTCTTTGTCCCCTTCACACGAGCTACGAAGCTTCTCCAGCCTTTCTTCGAAGAAACACTTAAGAATCTTCCACAAGTTTCATTCATGGTCTCTGATGGATTCCTTTGGTGGACATCGGATTCTGCTGCTAAGTTCAACATCCCTAGGTTGGTCTTTTATGGTATCAACAGTTATGCATCAGCTGTTTCAATTGCTGTTTTTTCACATAACCTCTTTACTGAACCGGAAATTAAATCTGATGTTGAACCGGTAATTGTACCGGAGTTTCCATGGATCCGGGTTAAGAAGTGTGATTTCAACAATGGTCTTATTAGTTATCCAGAAGATTCGGGTCCAATGAATGAACTAATGAACGACCAATTCATGTCAATCACCACAAGCCATGGATTTATAGTAAACAGCTTCTACGACCTTGAGTCACAATTTGTTGATTACAACAACAGCAACTCAGATGGACCAAAGTCATGGTGTGTTGGACCATTGTGTTTGACACATCCACCTAAACCGGAGAGTGTTAAACCGGCTTGGATTAATTGGTTGGACCGAAAGCAAGAGGAAGGGCGTCCGGTTTTGTACGTGGCGTTTGGAACTCAGGCAGAACTATCCAACAAACAGCTTATTGAGCTAGCTTTAGGTTTGGAAGATTCTAAGGTACATACTCTAAACAACCTAATGAAATGGTTGCAGAAGTTAGATGTCCATCATCTATATATATAAAAGCTCTTGATAGAACCGTTCAAGGAGGTTTTTGGACACATTGATTAGGTCTTATACTTTAAAAGACTACATAACTTGGTTTACAGAATTATTGTATAGTTTATACATAGACGCATATATCGAATCAAAATGACCAAGGATATATAGAGTGGGTAAGTGCTACTGTTTTCTTACAAATTCTTTAGGTACCAAAGTTCAAACTTCTCTCTATAGTAGAAATGATGGTATAAAAAGCCTTGGTCATCACAACACAACAAAATCTAATCATAACGTATTTTACTTTATGACGTGTTTGAATCTCTAAGGTAAATCTTTTGTGGATCACAAAAAAGGGAGTGAAAGAGATAAGTTTTAGGCAAATAGAGTCCATGCAATGAAATAGTTTTAAAAGAACCTTTAATTGAAGTAGACATACATACCAGCTTTTTTCCATGACTTTATTCTAGAATGTGAAACTACAAGTTCTTATTTAAAGATATAGTCATAAATGAATGTGTTGACTCAATTTCATATTGTTTTTTGACTTATATTACTCGTTAAGGTGAACTTTCTATGGGTCACGAGAAAAGATGTGGAGGATATTGTTGGAGAAGAATTCAAAAATAGAATAAGAGAGAGTGGGATGATAGTGAGAGAATGGGTGGACCAATGGGAGATATTATCACATGAAAGTGTTAAAGGATTTTTGAGTCATTGTGGATGGAACTCAGCTCAAGAGAGCATATGTGTGGGGGTCCCGTTGTTGGCTTGGCCGATGATGGCCGAGCAACCACTTAATGCAAAGTTGATTGTGGAAGAGATAAAGGTTGGACTAAGAGTTGAAACCGAAGATGGGAGTGTGCAAGGGCATGTCACAAGAGAGGAACTAAATCAAAAGGTACATACAAAAATGTGTCTCTTTGAGTTTAGCAAATATTTACACTAAAGGAATAACGTTTTGGATTTTTAAATAGGCCGATTAAGGTTTTTTGTTCAATATAAGAAATAGTTTTTGGAAAAGTGTATTTGGTCAAGTAGTTTAATGTATCTCTATTGTTTTCCCACCAGACTTTGATTCCAGAGTGTAGTGTAATTTCTATGTGAACTGTGGATCAGATCTTGTTGATCCAAACTTTTGATCAAAAAAAAAAAAAAAACTAAAAACAATTGAAAAATGTTTTGCTGAAATGATTTTATTTTGTTTTTTTTATTAATTATCATTTGCCAAGTTTTTCAATATGGTTGTTAGAATAACCAGTTAATGATTTTGATATTAAGGGTTTGATCTCTTCCTATTACAGTTAGTAAATTATAAGGTCATGCAGTGAAATTTGTCGATTCATTTGTTAATCTACAAAAAGTATCATTCATAGAAGAAGAAAAAACAATACCTACATTCATTATCCAATTATTTATATTACTTTTCCTAGATATATTCCTTCTATAATTTTATAATTATTTTGTAGTCCTATAAATGTTTTTAATTTTATAGGTTAAAGAACTCATGGAAGGAGAATTGGGAAAAGCAGCAAGGAAGAATGTGAAGGAATATTCAAAAATGGCAAAAGCAGCTTTGGTAGAAGAGACTGGTTCTTCTTGGAAGAATTTAGATTTGCTGGTGAAAGAGTTATGTAAGAGTGGAGAGCCAAATGGTCCTAATTAGTAAGTATAGTGATTAAGACTAGTTGGTATACCAAAACGAATATGCAATATATGTAAAAGTCTTTAATATATATATATGTAAAAGTCTTGGTTTACTTAACAAGTTTATCAATACCAATGAAACAGTAATCTTGCTTTAAAATTGCATGATAATTTGAAAAGTATTTATGCAAAAAGGCCATTAAAAATAAAAAAGAATGAATAAAATAGTTATAGAAACAAATGCATATTCCTATACTCTTTTGAGAATAAAATGGCGTATTATAATCTTTCTGTTGACTATATATTTGTTCACTGTAATTATTATATTTTATGATATAAAGAATCTGAAGAGGATCTTAGATTTTTTATTTTCTTTGATTTCATATTTGTTAATTTGAAGTAATAGTCATACTCAAGACTAATTAAAAATATTGTAAAGTCTTTGTAAACACCACATGATTCAGTTGTTTGCTTTGGGATTCAAGTATTCATTAAGGTTTGATGGATTTATTGAATTGAGTTGGTTGATCCAACCACATGATTAGCTTTTTTAACAGTCAAAG
This sequence comes from Lepidium sativum, assembly GCA_023374145.1. Lineage (NCBI taxonomy): Eukaryota > Viridiplantae > Streptophyta > Magnoliopsida > Brassicales > Brassicaceae > Lepidium > Lepidium sativum. The sequence goes on along the minus strand of JAKUCM010001170.1, from coordinate 21,839 downwards.
TGAGAACGTGACTGTTGAGATAGTAAAAAAAGATTCTTCATTTTCTTCAAGGTTTGGGGAGATTAGATATTCTCTATAAATTCGTTTCTTTGTTGTATTTACTACGATTAAGTGTAATTTGTAACAGAGAGTGATAGAGAGATTAAGAGGGATTTTTAGGTGTTGTAAGAGTCAAGTGTAACAGCACAGTGATAGTGGATTCCACAGTATAACTCCGACGAGACGTAAGATTCCGATTTGGAATCTGAACTCGTTAAATTTTGTTTGTCTCTCTTTACTTTCATTTACAAGCATTTGATCCGAACAAAGTACGATTAAGTACGTACAAATTGGTATCATAGTCTTAAAAACTTATTCATCATCAAGAATCATCGGAGCTAAAAAATCTGTTATCGGAGTTTAAGGATTCATCATCAGAGAGAAGCAATGACGAAATCAGCATAAAAAATAGCAGTGTTTGACGGATCTAGTGATTATGGTACGTGGAAGAAAAGAGTGGTGGCTTATCTCATAGTCGAAGGTTTGAAGGATGGTATCAAGGCTTATTAACCAAAGGTTCTAAAGGAAGAAGAGGACAAGAAACCCGAGACAAATGGGAAGCTAATCAAAGAAGAACAAGCTCGCAAAAACAGAGATGAGAAGGCACTAAATTTCTTAGCCGTTGGAGACAAAGTGTTGAGGAAGATAGAGAGTTGTATAACCTCGGCGAATACTATTGAAACATTAGACATGTTTTTTCTTCCTATTACTCTTCCATATAGGATTTACTCTCAGCTTAAAGTTTATTCATTCTAGATGCAAGAGAAAAAGTCTATAAATCATAATGTAGATGATTTCCTAAACCTTGTTGGAGATCTAAGACATCTACAGATAGAATTAGAGGAAGAAACTCAAGCGATTTTGTTATTGAAATCGTTGCCAGAAGAATATGAACATCTAAGGGAGACATTGACTTGTAGCAAAGAAAAGAAGAGTGTAGATGATGTCGTCATGGCGGCTAAATCTAAAGAAGTCAAGCTAAAGAGATATGGAAAGAACAAAAAAAGAAAATGGAGAAGGGATATTCTCAAGAGGCAGATTAGAGACAAAGAAGAATGGAAATTAATCTAAGGGTAGGAACAAGTCAAGAGATAAGAAGAAGGGTCTATGTTGGATCTGCGAGAAAGAAGAACATTATAAGAAACATTGTTACAAGTAGATTGAGAGAAATAAGGGAAGAAACCAAGCACAACAAGAAGGAGAATCTTCACTAACGAGAGATGATGCCAAAGATCTTGTTGGATTGGTAGTTTCCAAAACGAATATTTCTTACAGAGAGATTGATCAGGAAGAATGAATCATAGATTCCATATGCTCTTTTCACATGACACCAAGAAGGTATCTATTTATAGATTTCAAAGAGAGTACAACAGGAAAAGTCAAGATGTCCAATAATAAATCATTTTAAGTGAAAGGTATTAGGTCTATATGTCGACAAGAGAATAACTAAGTGGAAAGGTATGAAAATGTAAACAAACATGTTTTTGATTTTTCATGTAGCAAACCTTATAAATATTTTTCATTTTATAGGTTAAGAAACTAATGGAAGGAAAAATGGGAAAAACTGCAAGAAAGAATGTGAACAAATATTCAAAAATGGCAAAAGCAGCTTTGGTTGAAGAGATGGGTTCTCTTTGAAAGAATTTAGATTTGATTCTTAAGGAGTTATGTAATTATAGAGAGTCATGTTAAGATCATCTCCAATGTATTACTGTTGGGATAAGCTTGAATCAACTTATTTGTTGAATAAGTTAGGTAGATAGATTAGATAAGACTGAGATATTTTAGTAGTTATCTAAAATATAGTTATCCTAATGGAAATATGAAATTATCTAATCTATATAAGGAGATGTCAAGATTGTGGCATAACTTGTGAAAATTAAGAGTTTGAGAGTTTAGGTTTTGAGTTATTTTCCAAAGCTAATAAAGAAGAGTTATTTCTTTATACTTTTGATTTCATCAATGTATTTCTTAAGTTCTTCAATTACTATATATTTTTTTATTATAAAATATAAGATTTTTTATAATAGAAATGTGTTTTATTTCATTGTATTCCTCCATTTCCTAAGTATATTCAATTTAGGAAGAATATCCTAAATATATTCAATTTTTCCTCTAAAAAGGCCACCTCTAAAACAGAAGAAAAAATAGTATTTTCCTAAAAATAAAAGAAAAAACACCATTTTTTATTTCAGAGTAAAAAATAGAAGTTGATTGGAGTAAATTTACTCTAAAATTAGCATTTAGAGGCAAATATAGATGCTCTAAGACCATCTCCAACACATTCTTCTATTTTTTACTCTAATATAGAAGTGTGTTTTACTCAAATTTATTTTTCTATTTCTTATTTTAAAAGAGAATATCCTACATATATATCAATTTTACTCTAAAAAGATCACCTCTTAAGTAGATGAAAAATAGCATTTCCTTAAATATAGAAAAAATGTAGCATTTTTCTATTTTAAAATCAAAAATAAATGTGGATTAGAATCAATTTATTCTAAAATAGTATAGAAATAAATATAGTGGTGGATTAGAGATGCTCTAAATAATACTACTGAAACCATATTATTAACTTATAATATAATTACTATGTTTTCATACTTGACTTCACAAAATCTTTTTTGCTTCATGTTATATTGTTATGGGTTTAGGATTGATTATGATTCAAATATTGGAAATCTTATTGTTGTAGAAAAATGTTAAGCACAAAGAGTGTAAATACTTGATAGTCCTTTTAAATAATTATTTTTAAAATATAAAATAATCCAAATTCTAAATCTCATACTAATTGTAATTGAAATTCGGTGACAAAAAAACTGCAAAAGTAGACTTCCAAAATCGACTTTGCTAGGGTTTTAATTTACAAAATTTCATGTAATTACAAATAATTTGACATCGTAAAGGACTGCTTTGATTATAATCTACTCTGGCTAGCTAGACGGCTACCAAAAACTATTGGTAAATAAGAATGAATATAACATTACTTTAACACCTACCACCATAAACACGACCCAAAAAAAACACATCAACCCATAAAGGAAATGATTAAATTAAATGCTACTTTCTAATGTAATTGTCTGGACTCATGTTGTTTTGATATGTACTTTGTTTCTAAACTTGAACTAGGATTCTACCGGTCGGCTTTTGTTTTATTTGTTAAAATTATTTAAACATTTTATTATATTGTTGTTAATAAACAGTTTGCAAGTTTGGTCTTAGTTTTAATTTTCTTTACTCTTAATTTTGTATATATAATAGGTTGACAAAGTCTTGCAAATTTCAGTCTTTTTTTTTTGTCAATATTGGATCACAAATGGTCAGTCAATTAGCCAAGTTCTTGCAAATGCAAGCGAGAGACTCGATCTCAAGATGTGTAAATGCGCTTGGCTCTTGTGGACTTACCACATGCCACTAGGCTAAATGTCACTTGCACTTCAGACCCTTACCCTTAATAAGATGTAAAATTATATGCACAATTAATTTGTTTACTGAAATATGTACGATATCTTTAATAGCTTTAGGTTAGTCACATACTTGAATAATTACAAATATATACATCAATCAATACCGTCACTCGACATTACCCTATATATTGGCTTCGAACCAACACATCGTAAGCAACATCTAATAAAAAACAAACATAATGGAAGCTTCAACAAATCATCATGTAGTTCTCTTTCCTTACATGTCAAAAGGCCACACCATTCCTCTCCTTCAATTCGGTCGTTTCCTCCTCCATCACCGTCGCAATGATCCAACCATCTCCTTCACCATCACCATCTTCACCACTCCAAAGAACCAACCTTTCATCTCAGAGTTCCTCTCCAACACACCGGAGATTAAAGTCATCTCTCTTCCTTTCCCTGAAAACATTACTGGGATCCCTCCCGGCCTCGAGAGCACCGAGACGCTCCCTTCAATGTCACTCTACGTGCCTTTCACGCGAGCCACGAAGCTTCTCCAACCTTTCTTTGAAGAAAACATTAAGAATCTTCCACAAGTTTCCTTCATGGTCTCTGATGGATTCCTCTGGTGGACATCAGAATCTGCAGCGAAGTTCAATATTCCAAGAATGGTCTTCTATGGCATGAACTCTTACGCCTTTGCAGTCTATGTCTCTGCCGAGAAACACAATATATTTATCGAACCGGAACTGTTACGAGTTTGAAGATAGCAAGAGAGAAATCAAAGATATTTGAAATTTATTCGTCTTCTTATTATTCTGTTAGAATCATTTACATGTATGGTTTATATACAATTGATAATGAATGACTAAATCGGAGATAACCGGAACTAAACCAAAACAATTAGATTATAGTCTTAATAGTCCCCCTCAAGATGAGCAGAATATATTAAGTAGGCTCATCTTGGATACAAGGTGATGGAAAGTGATAGGAAAGAGAGGTTTAGTAAAACAATCTGCAATTTGATCCTCAGTCCTAACATGAAGCAAATGTAATAAACCCTTGTCAATCTTATCTCGAACAGTGTGACAATCAACCTCGACATGCTTAGTACACTCATGAAAAACAGGGTTGGTGGCTATAGAAATCGCTGCAGTGCTGTCAGAATATAAGACCAGCAAAGAACCTGTGTCAATGCACAAATCGTGAAGCAGCGTATTTAACCAAGAAATCTCACAAGAAGCTAAAGCCAAAGCTCTATATTCTGCCTCAGCAGAAGAACGAGAAACAGTGGGCTGTTTCTTGGAGCGCCAAGTAATGATAGAAGATCCTAAGAACATAGCAAAGCCAGTGGTAGAGCGTCGACTATCAACACACGCAACCCAATCAGAATCAGCAAATCCTTTCAAGGAAAGATCAGAATCAGCAGAGTAAAACAGCCCTTGACCAACTGTACCCTTGATATATTGAAGAACCTTATAAACAGCCTGAAGATGAGCTGTGCGTGGAGCAGAGGAGAATTGGCAAAGCTTATTGACAGCAAAGGTTATATCAGGACGTGAAATGGTGAGATACATTAACCTGCCAACCAAGCTGCGATACAGTTCTGAGTCAGAAAGCAAATCACCAGAAGTGTTAGAGAGCTGAAGATTAGGAACCATTGGAGTAAAAGAAGCCTTGCAGTCAAGCATGCCCATGGAATTAAGCAATTCTAAGGCATATTTACGTTGACAAATAGTAATGCCAGAGGAAGAACGAGCAACTTCCAAGCCTAAGAAATACTGTAAAGGACCAAGGTCACGAAGCTTGAAGAGTTGTTGCAAACTGAGAGTCAAGTCAGTGGCTGCAGATTCAGAAGAACTAGCAATAGCAATATCATCAACGTAAACCAAAATAGCAATAAAAGCAGTGAGAGTATTCTTGATAAACAAGGTGTGATCACCATGACATTTATGAAAACCCAAATCAACCAGAGCAGTAGAAAACCGGAGAAACCATTGGCGTGAGGCCTGTTTAAGGCCATAGATAGATTTATTCAACCGACAAACAGCATTGGGTGGTAAGATGTCCCCCTTACGATCATCATAGCCATCAGGAAGCTTCATATATATAGTTTCATCAAGAGTACCATTTAAAAAAGCGTTAGAAATGTCCAGCTGTTTAAGAAACCAACGTTTAGAAGCAGAGACTTTCAAGAGTAGCTTCACTGTCGCCATCTTTGCAACATGGGAGAATGTCTCAGTATAATCAAGACCAGGTTTCTGAGTGAAACCCTTGGCAACTAAACGAGCTTTGTTACGTTCCAAAGACCCATCAGCATGAAACTTCAATGTAAAAACCCATTTGCAGCCAATCACTTTCTTCCCAGCAGGTAAACTCACAATATCCCAAGTGTGACTAGATTCCATTGCCTCAATTTCTTTGTCTGCAGCCGCACACCAATCTTTAGATCCCTTTGCCTCAGAATATGTTTGAGGAATAGAGATTTGAGTAATATTATTGATGTAAGAAAGAAAAGATGAAGACAGACGAGTATAAGAAAGGAATGTAGAAATCGAGTGAGGAATATTATGAGTAAGAGAATAACAGTGATAATCCTTCAAATGAGCAGGAGCATAACGAATTCTCTTTGTAGAAATTTGTGGTGATGAAAGAGGAGAAGAGGAAGAGGAAGAGGAAGAACCTGAGACAAAAGGATCATCAGCTGAATCAAAGTTATGAGCCAATGGCAAAACATCTTCAATGAAATCCACATGGCATGAAATGAAAACTCTGTGACTTTCAATATCCATAATCTTGTAGCCTTTCACACCAGATGGATACCCCAAAAATACACAAGCTCGTGATCGTGGCATAAACTTGTGTCTCTGTTTAGAAGATATAATCCCATAGCAAAGACAACCAAAGGTTCGGAGCTGAGAATATGGAGGAACCTTTCCTGTAAGAACTTCATATGGTGATTTCTGAGATAAAAGAGGAGAAGGCATTCGATTAATCAAGAATGTAGCTGTGAGGATACTATCACCCCAAAACTGCAGAGGCATGCCAGACTGAAACATCAAAGCTCTGGCCACGTTCAACAAATGTTGATGTTTACGTTCAACAACAGAATTCTGCTCCGGGGTTTCAGGGCAGGAGTGAAAAGATGCGATTCCTTTCTGCTGAAAATAGTTTGTAAATCGCAATTCTGGTGCATTATCTGATCGAACAGCTTTAACCTTCATATTAAACTGTGTTTCAACTCTTGTGATAAAATTAGGAAACACTGTAAGAACCTCAGCTTTTGTCTTTAACAAATAAACCCATGTTGCTCTTGTATGATCATCAACAATCGTAAGAAAATGTCTGAAACCTTCAATTGTATCCATATGAAAAGGTCCCCATAGGTCTATATGCAATAACTCAAAAGCAGAACTACACATATTGTTTTCAGAAGGAAAGGAAAAACGTCTTTGTTTTGCCAAATGACATACATGACAATGAGAAGAAGCTCTATTCTGTAATTTCTATGTTCCTAATACTTCAGAGAGGAAGTTCATTCTTGTAAATGACGGATGACCTAAGCGTTGATGCCACAAGTCCAGATCCACAACTGCATTAATAGATGTAGCAGCAACCTCATTATCCAGTACATACAAGTTTCCAAGTCTTCTACCCTGACCAATCATCAAGCCCTTGGTAATGTCCTGTATTTCACAGCAATGAGGATCAAAAACCACTCGAGATGCTAGGGAAGAAGTAAGAGAACTAATACTGAGCAGATTCAATCGAAACTCTGGAATGAAGAGAACATTATGGAGAGTATTATTCTCATTCAACCGAACTTAACCAATGCCACTGATCTGGTTTTTGGATCCAGTAGGAAGATTCACAGAATTGTTAACAGAAGTGTTCAAAACTGTAAATAAAACACGATCATGACAGACATGATGTGTAGCTCCAGAATCTATAACCCAATGTGCATTGGAAAGAGTATGCTGTGAAACAGCCAATATCCCAACAAAGCAATATACAGAGGGTGAGAAAAGAATACCAGAGTGATCTGTAGGAGTTTTAGAAGAACTAGCAGATGAAGGAATTACTGCAGAGTTTTGTAACTTGGAGCTAAAGAGAGCAATAAAACTCTGAAGTTGATCCTTTGTCATATCATTAAGAAGACTATCAACTTGAGCTACAACCGGAAAAGTGAGAGTGAAATCCTTAGGTGTAGATGTTCCAGTGTGAGGTTTAGAAACTTTGTCAGGTGCTTTATCAGATGCTGTCTTATTCTTAGAGACAAAACCAGGAGGAAATCCATGCTTTTTATAACAACGTTCAGCAATATGTCCCACACGATTACAGTAAGAACAAATAGGACGTCCTTTGTTTGGTCCATTCTGTACATAACAAACAGTAGCAGAAGACTGAGTATCAGCTGATACCTGAAAAGCAGCAGGTGGAACCACAGTGTTTGAAAAGCCCTTCTGACTCTCATCTTGATCAAGAAGATTATAAACCTCAACTAAAGACGGTAAAACCTTCTTAGCAATTATCTGACGCCTGACAATAGCATAAGAATCATTAAGACCAGCAAGAAACTTCACAATTCGAGCTCGTTCAGCTCTCTGATGCAGATGTACAGCTTTTCCACAAATACAAGGATCATCAAGTTCCTCTGCACTTTCAAGTTGATCCCAAAGCGTCTTCAAGTGAGTGTAATACTCAGACAAAGTAAGTGATCCTTGACGAAAATCCTGAATCTCTTGAGTAAGGTTGAAAGTACGCGGTAAATTCGAAAGATGAAATCGACCTTGAAGATCTAACCAAATGTCTGAGGCAGTATCAATGCGAAGAATACTACGATATATCTGTGGAGAAACAGAATTAAGCAACCAAGCTTTCACCATCGAGTTACAATTTGACCATTGATGAAAGGTTTTATGTGTAATCGAAGGTTTAAACACAAATCCATCAATAAAACCCAACTTATTCTTCGCATCAAGAGAAATACGCATAGCAACTGACCAATCATCATAGTTCGTTCCATCTAAAGTAATAGAGATGATATGCAGACCTGGATGATCGAAATTATGCATATACATCGGAGATCTTGTCAAATCGGTATCATCAAATGCCGATTGCACACGTGAAGGTCGAGTTATCTTCGATCGATTAACCGGAGATCTTCGTGGAGGAGAATCGTCATCATCACCAGATCGAACAAGATGCCTAGATCCAGAAGCCGTTAGTCCTTGTAAATGAGTTGATCGTCGAGTGATTTTGTTGATTCGCACCATTGTTTTCGCGAAAAATTTGAGCAAAGAGAAGATCGAAGATCAAAGAAGAGAATCTGAGCTCAAAAACGAAGACTAGAGATGGAGAATCAACAGAATCAAGCTTGTGTAAGCTCTGATACCATGTTACGAGTTTGAAGATAGCAAGAGAGAAATCAAAAATATTTGAAATTTATTCTTCTTCTTATTATTCTGTTAGAATCATTTACATGTATTGTTTATATACAATTGATAATGAATGACTAAACCGGAGATAACTGGAACTAAACCAAAACAATTAGATTATAGTCTTAATAGAAACCTAAATCCGATACTGAACCGGTCACTGTACCGGACTTTCCATGGATTCAAGTAAAGAAATGTGATTTAGACCAAGCCTGGAGAGAACCGGGTCCAGCACAAGAACTAAGGATGGACCAACGGATGTCTACCACCACAAGCCATGGGACTTTAATTAATAGCTTTTACGAGCTTGAGTCACAATTCGTTGACTACAGCAACAACTTACATGGACCAAAGTCGTACTGTGTTGGGCCATTGTGTTTGACAGATCCTCCTAAACCGGAGGGTGTTAAACCGGCTTGGATTCGTTGGTTGGACCAGAAACAAGAAGAAGGATGTCCGGTTTTGTACGTGGCTTTTGGAACACAGGCAGAGATATCTAACAAGCAGCTCATAGAACTAGCTTTAGGCTTGGAAGATTCCAAGGTAATGTATACTATAACTAAAGACCATGATTTTAAATTATTCATTAATCCATACAAAATGAAATGGTTACAAAAAAGTTTACACAGATCAACTGAACTATTTAAGGAAGTTTTTTATTTTATTTATATATATATATATATATCTAGATGTGCATCCAAATATAGTATTTAAATACAATATCTGCAAGTGGTATTTAGCCTAGTGGTAGGTGGTAAGTCCGCAAGATGCATGCGCACTTGCACATCCTGGGATCGAGTCTTTCACCTTGCATTTGCAAGAACTTGGTTAATGGGCCAGCTATTTGTGGCACAATGTTCAAAAAAAAAATACAATATCTAAACGTTCATTTTCAATCATATATCTAGATATAGCATCTATATTCTAACATTGAGATCTAGATTTGTCTATTTTGCTAATTTGACACGGTATTATACACTTAAATTGAAATAGGATATTTGTTTTGACGACGTCATAATAACGTTTCTAAATGCACATATAGAATCAAAAGGTGTTTAGTATTTTGACGTGTTCTGAAAATTCATGGGGTCTAGAATCCAAAAGGGGACAGATCCAAAACTATAAAGTATATGTTAATAAAATGCACATTTAAAGTCAATTATAAGTGTTTTTTTATATGATGACGTATTTTGTTAGGTTAACTTTCTATGGGTCACAAGAAAAGACATGGAAGAGATTATTGGAGAAGGATTCCATGATAGAATCAGAGAGAGTGGGATGATAGTGAAAGATTGGGTGAACCAATAGGAAATATTGTCACATGAAAGTGTCCAAGGATTTTTGAGCCATTGTGGATGGAACTCAGCTCAAGAGAGCATATGTGTTGGGGTCCCATTGTTGGCTTGGCCAATGATGGCTGAGCAGCCAGTTAATGCAAAGATGGTTGTTGAAGAGTTAAAAGTCGGAGTAAGAGTTGAAACTGAAGATGGGAGTGTGCAAGGACTTGTGACAAGAGAAGAAATAAGTCGAAAGGTATTGAGACACGAACACAATAATAGTAGTATGATACCTAAATCCGAATCTCTCTCAATACTTTTATACGGAATTTAATAGATTTTACTTTGTTCTTCTAATGATTAAATGTAGACAAACTTATGAGAGCGGTAATATGTTATTTGAATTTTAACTACCCAAATCATCAAAATAAAAGTATGGTTGGAGGTAATGTTTTTTTAGGTCTTATAACATTTTTATTTTACAGGTTGAAGAGTTAATGGTGAGTGAGAATGGGGAAACCACAAGAAAGAATGTTAAGGAATATGCCAAAATGGCAAAAGTAGCTTTGTTGGAAGGGACTGGTTCTTCTTGGAAGAGTTTAGACATGCTTCTTAAGGAGTTATGTAAGATTAGAGAGCCAAACGGTACTAATGAGTAGTGTGGTTGAGGATTGGATAACTAAACCGGATTTAGACCGGTTGGTTTACTAAAACAAGTGTCTGATATTCATGGAAGTGTCGGTTTAGTTGAAAAGTTGATTACTACGACCATGATCTTGATGGCAATAATTGACTTTTCATTTGATGTTATTGACGAATATTTGACAAAACCAATAAAAGCAAACCAGTCTCTTCATGCCATTATTGCTAGGCATAACTTTTAGAAACCACGTGATGTATGGACACGAAAAATAGTAACAAAATAATACAATCAACTCCATCTAAAAATAGAGATTATAAAGAATTTGAGCTATTCTTATCTAATTATTAAAAAAATTACAAACAAAAATATGAAATATTTTTTGTCAAATATTTGAACCCATTTATGCAATTTTTTACCATATTTGAAATTATAAAATTGTGTATCCTTACATGATATTATTTGGGGTTATAAAGAATTTAAGATATATATTGGTTTTTGTCCTTCCATTCCTGACAAAAAATATACATAAACAAAAAAATATCTGATTGAAATGATTGAACTTTTTATTATTTGGAATCTTTTAAAAATAAAGGAATGCGTAATTCACTTATAGTGCAAATGGCATTTAGTCTTGTGGCAGGTGGTAAATTCACTTAAGGCAGCACATTTGCATAATCTGAGATCGAGTCTCCATGCCTACATTATGTAGGAATTTGGCTATTGGACCGGCCAGTTGTGGCCCAACATAATTTGTCGTTGACAAAAAAAAAAATCGACAAAAAAGTCTTTTTCGAGTATCTTTTCTTTTTACTAAATAGACCATTAACGTTTTAAAAACATCTATGTAACTAGGATTATACAACCAATTATATACAAAATTTATTAGTTTTTCAAATTAAAATGTGGTTTTGATATGCTTTTTCTGTTAACCAGAAAAAAGATTCATGTCTTTGGTACTTATACTCTTTTCAGGTTCGAAACTAACTTTCGGAAATAAACTGCATAAATGATTTTTTCACTGGAGAAAATTCCATACATGCAATCTATATTCAAAGACATACGCAATCAAATATACTACGAAATGAGATTGACCAAAAATATGATTCCCTTAATTTTACTCTACTATATGTTTTAAATCGAACAATACTATAAGTAATGTGTCATTCATTCTTTATATCTACTTTCTTGTTTTATTTCTAGAAGGTAACATAAGATATATAAGATATAGAAAACGTTTTACCGACGCCCAGACATGCAAGTGGAAGCATGCCCGGTGATAGTCGATCATGAGACTTTAAAATGTTCTAACTTTTTTATTATGTAAAATTAAAATATATTTTTCTAACTATCTAAAATAGATATGGGTTGCAAATGGCTCATAGTCTAGTGGCCGACGGTAAGTCCACACATAAGGCAGTTCATTTGCACAACCAATGATCGAGTCCCCCCGCCTACATTATGTAGGAATTTGGCTATTAGACAGGCCAGTTGTGGCCCAATATAATTTGCCGTTGACAAAAAAAAAAAAAAATATGAGTTTATAAGTAAAATTTTATATGAGCATTGCATCAATCCCATAAAATTAGTTCAAAACTTTCTCATAAGAGCATTTACAATAAGAATCTTTTACAAAAGTCTCAATCTTTTATAAAAAAGCCTTTATACAAAATTTAAATAATAAAATTTTTGGAACTGTCACCAATAATCTGTCAAATGAGAGACTATTTTCCTTTATTTATAATTTTTAATAAAATATTATTATTTAACTTTTTATGAGAGTCTTTTGTACAAAATTCTAATTACATATGATTTAAGGTTTGAGAACTTCAAAAATACGAAAAAAGTGGAAGCATGTTACATATAATAATATTGGCCGCAATCAAATATGTTTTTCTTTATCAACAATCGTTCGATTCTTAAAATCCAATTAATAGCTAGTTCTTCAAATCTTTAACAATATTACATAAAACAAGATAATTTGGAATCAAATTTAAATGAAAAAGACTAAAAATAATACTCAAATATTTAATAAAAACACTTCCACATAATGAAATATGTTATTTCATAAGAAAATGAAGCAGTTACATAAGCATACTATTCTCAAAACTTCTCTCATAGTATTAATTTTCTTTCTATTCGAACTCTTTTGTATAAAGAACAGTAATTTTTAAATAAGAACACATAATTTTATTAAAAATAAAGTATTAATAAAGAAAATGATATCATTCATAAACTATTCACTATAGTAACTTAGGATCATGTTTTAGCTATTAGAAGCATCTTATCAAATATTACTGAACATTACATAAGCTCATCAAGAAACGTTTTTCCTTTGAATTTCACAACTTTAAATCCCACTTTTTCCATCTGAGATTGCTCTGTCTCAAGCTTAGTTAGCTCCTCCTTCATCTCCTCAACTCTCAATCTCGCATCTGTTAATTCCTTCTCCATCCGATCCAAATCAGCCTCTTGAATCTCCATTTCTTGTTTCTTAGACCTCACCAATTCCTCGTGCCTCTCTTTCGCTGAGTCTGCGTTCTCTTGAAACTGAGCAAAATCCTCAAGTACTGAACGTATCCAACCAACCTCGATGTTCACAGACTCTAAATCCTTAAGAACAGCAAGCATCTCTTTGACTTTAAGTTCTGTGAACTGTCCCACTGGTGTTGATCCAAGTTCTTGCACCAATGAGCATAAGCATTCTAAGTATCGAGACCGCATAGATGCTGATTCTAACCTGCAGTTTGCAGCTATGTCTCCATGTTTGTCTATGATTGACTGTAGGATTGTAGAGACACCAGAGTTCACACGGTAATTTCCAACTGAAACACATGAGTCTGACAGTACTGATTCAAGGTCTAGCTCTATTCCGTTATTGTAATCATTGTTTTCATCATCATCATCATCATTGGCACATGACCTTGGAGGACTTACGGCATTGAATATACTAATCTCACTGGCTGAGTTATTCTTGCCACTGTGTTCATTCTCTCGAGGTCTTGGTGATACTGTTTTCCTACGATCAGCCTGATCAATATTATAAACAAAACAGAACATGTTCAGATAACTCTCTTCACTTGTAAGAACTTACAAAAGATTCAGGCCTAAAGCTAAAGATCATACTGGTCTCTAATCATATATCTCAAATACCAAAACAGATGATAAGTGAGAGAGGATATACTAAAAATTACCAAGCTGGTAGGGGACAGAGGAACAACCATCCGTGATGGCTTCTCTGGCTTATGATCATGCTGATTGTTGTGATCAATAGAGATTTCATCAGACAATGATGAAGGGAAAGATTTGTTTGCTTCTGGAACCGGCGTTTTCTTCCCAGCTACTGGTGAAGGTCTTGATCGATGAACCTTTGGGGAATTGGCAACATTGTTCTGATAGGCTCTTGTATTCAGAGGTGATGGTGGCTGTGACTCCGACTTTTTCTTACCAAAACTCCCGGGAAGGGTAAGAATCTTTGAAGCTGTTAAAAACATTGCAAGGATAAGTAAATAAAAGACACAAAAATTTTGCCGACAATGAATCGTAAAACATAGAAAGCTAAAAACTTAGATAACTTTCAAATGGTAATAACAGACAACTCTCCATGAATCATCCTTGAAGCAATCCATAAAAAAGGGAAAAGCAGATTATTTCAAGTAGTAGCATATTCAGTATCAGCCAAATTCATCAGAGAAAACATGATACAGATATTCTAGATGCCAATACATATTCATAGATTAATGGATCAAACATACTGCAGGTTCGATCTTCGAAAACAGAGAAAGTTGAAAGTACCTTGTTTCTTTGAATTCTTCTTTCCATGGCCTTGAGAAATCTTCTCTAAACAATCTGAAGCACATTCATGAAAAGGGTTTGAAGAATATTTGCAATCCGGATGAGCTTTACGATTGACATCCATAGCTAAATCAATGTCTAGATTCACTCAGAAGCAAAAAGAAACTGCATTGAAAATCCAGAAAAGAAGACAAATCAGAACGAAATTGCAGAAAGGTCAAGAACAAACACAAATGTGGTTTCTCTCCAGTTGAACAAAGTCAATTCAGGGTATGTAAAAAGGTCAAAACTTTAGACCTCAAATTCTATACTTTTAATGGCTAAACAATAATCAAACAGTAGCATATAATACAACAACTCCAAACTACCATCTAGATTTCACCAACCTTTCATGATAATGTGTTCCAAAGCAAAAAGAGAGAAAAACAAAGAAGACAACTTTACCAAAACACACATAAATAACTCTGAAAACATTGAACCAGAACGATCCCCACAACAATAACTCTAATCAAACAGACAAAAAGATATGTTTTTTTAATTTCTTCTTCTTCAATTTCCAAGTGATTAAAGTTTGCAGGACCGGTTCACATTTACTGATTCTAAAGAAATTAGTATTTCGTTATCTCTTTGACTTAATTGAGACATATACAATAAAATAAAAAGCAGACCCACAACAACTATCTCTTCAAGAATAAAGCACCGATTTTTTCGATCAAAGCTTCGAACTTTATCTAACCCTTTTAAATATTACACAGAGAAAGTACATACCAAGAGATTGGGAATGAAGAAGAATGGTTTTGAGCAGAGAAAACGGAAACTAAATAGAATTTTGTTGAGAATGTAAATTAGTACTTATATAAGAAGAGAGGTGATTTGTCTTTTGTATACAATTCGATTTGACCGAAGCCAATAAAAAAAAGAGAGAAAATTTGAGGAGAATCGTTGAAGATTCGACGAGATTTGACCGTAAACGAATTAATAAATAGGAGGAGAATGAAGATAGATGTTGCAATCAATCAATGGCTTCCAGAAGTTGACAACTAGGAAACTGGAGACGGAACAAAAAACAAAACGCTTCTCTTCTTTTTAGTTCACACCTAATTATTAACGGCTTTATTTATAGGTCTATGCTTTTTACTCACGTGTGGACTAGCTTTTATTTTTTATTTTTATTTTTTCAACAAGGATAAAGAAAAGTATTATCGATAGTCCAATTTTTAATCCAATTGAAACAATATGGGTAACAATACTAACAGAGGCTGCACGATTGTTTGAACTCCAATTTTGGTGATTAAATTGAAGAGGTAAACATTTAACTATCGAAAATATTTATTCGGTTATACATAACCAAATGCAAATAGCATCTACCTTAATAGCAAACGATAAGTTCACTTTTTTTTTTTTTGTCAACTAGGCCTACTAGTTTTAAATCCCCTTCTACTATTGTAGTAGAGGGTTCGATCCATAGTGCCTTGAGGATTTGTAAAGTGACTACACCACTGGGCCACCTGTCCTCAGGCAACGATAAGTCCACTTAAAACAGCGCATTTGTATAATTCAGGATCGAGTCCTCCTATCTATATTATGTAGGAATTTGACTATTAGACCGGCCAATTGTGGCTCAATATAATCTATTGACAAAAAAAAGTTATACATAACCAAATATCAATAATCTATGAAATCTATAATTATTAATTTATAAACTAAACCAAAAACTATAGTTGACGGTAAAACGTTGAGTTGGTGCAATTTTAACTGATTTATATGAGATTACCGTTGACAAAAAAAAAAAAACTAAACCAAAAACTAATCTATAAATTAAAATATATTAATTTATTGAAATATTAATTTATAGAAACTATACTATATGTTTTTTGTACAGTTTTAATTTTTCGATTAATTATACTATATATTTTTTTTTAACAGTTTTACTTTTCAAGTAAATTCACTTTGTAAGAACATATATAAAAGAAAAATTTATAAGGGATTTTTTTATTGTCATAAAATTTTCATAAATCAGTTTTTCAATATTTAAATCGATAATATTCGATTTATAATTAAATCATCATATTCCAAATTTTTAACAATATCATGTACAACATCATTATTATCTATTTTGCAATATTATCGTGTAAAAGATCATTATTCCAAATGATTATTTTCCAAATAATCATTTCTAGAAAAATAAGATCATTTTGCAAATAGTTTCAAATTCAAGAGGCCAGACTTCCCGCTATTTTTAAAAGAACTTAACATGCTTATGATTCAAGAACTACTAGAAGATAGTACCAAATTTGATACTCAAGTCTTTGGAGAAACTAATTCTCGGAACAATTATAGACAAGATTAGTAATTTCGCGTAATTATATGGTTTAGTAGATTTTCTAGTAGTAGGTTGTAAAGAAAACATAAAAGTTGTAAATAGTAAAAATAAATGCAGTTAATATTGGTTATTATTTAATAATAAGTAGTAGAATATTAATTAAAAGTCAACCACTCATTCAATCATTCACACTCGAAATATTTATATTTTATCTTTATTTTTTGTCAATAAGGTGCGACCTATGTTTTCCTTTTTTTCTTTATGTAAGTCGGTCTTAATACCCCTATATAAGGTTTCTTTACAGCCATGTAACAAAACACCCAACTTTAAAAAAAATATAGAAACACAGTTTCTGCAAAGAGAAAATCCCTAGTCATTAGCAAGCTAGTAGTTTGTCTAAGACTTAGAACACATTGCAAGATCTTGAGCGGTTTTCCCTTTATCTAGAGTGTGCTTGAGTGTATCAAGAAGTCCATCATACTTCTTGTGGATCGCTCCTTAAACCACCCCTTCGCGCCCCCTGACTTTTCTTACCAAGGAAGTACATCTGGTTCTCTTGGATAGAACCCGCTCCCATCAACCTTAGAGAAGCATCTCGAAACTCGTATCATTTTGGTATCAGAGCCAAAGATTTCTTGGAAGGTTGTATCTATCTTTACCTTTTTTGCTCTATTTAATTTTAAAACCGTCATCACTTTCGCATAGGTTCTTAGATTCGTTTCTCAAGTAAAATAACCACTGTTTGCTTAAGATCCAATCTATATCTTGCTTGTGACGGCAAGAGTTCTTAGTTCTCAATCTAAAAAGACAAAAAAAAAGAGAAGAAAAAAAAGAATTGTTCATTAAGTTTATTTTACCTTTTTCGTATTTTCCATTTTTACAATTTCCATTTTTACAAAAAAAGGATAACAACTTGTTTCTTGTTTTGAAAATGGAAAGCCGAGCTGAGGTTCCCCACCCCAGTTGAAACGTTGGCCCAACTCCAAGCCCAAATTCGATCCATCAACACTCAAATGGACCGCTTGGAGCTGAGACCCACCAACACGCGAGTGTCCCTAGCACTCCCGGGGACGATGACTCAGATGCTTACCGAGAGGGAGACTTGATCCGGATTCAGATTACCCTCCACCTATGCGTCGTATCACACGAGGAAGAGACCTCCATAACCGCGGACGTGAGCGCGGACGATCCGGTCCACTCCAACATCGACCCAAGACTTACCGCACCCACCTTCGCCAGTAAGGGTCGATTCGGAAGCGTACTCGATGGGGAGAAAAGAATGGAGTACATCTTGAGTGCTACCATTATGTGGATCATAAAAGAGTGAGCTTTGCTGCTGCTCAACTCACAGAAAATACCTTGTCCTGGTGGGATCGCAAACCTAGCCGAACAAAGACCCCCACTATAACCAAGTCGCCACTTGGGACGAGATGAAATTTAATCTAAGGAGAAGGTATGTGCCTCCATATTTACATAGAGACTTACAAAAAGGTTCTTAAGTTGGTACAGGGAAATAGGTCAGTGGAAGACTACTTTGAAGAATTCGAAAAACCTGAAGAACCGGCTAGAAACTAAAGAACCCGAGGAGACCCTTATGGCTCAATTTCTAGATGGTCTGCAAGACCGCATCGCTAGGATGGTAGAAAATCAGCCATATCACGAGTTAAGGAGTTATTACACTTTGCCATACAAGCTGAACAACACATAAAGAGAAAAAGGGTCGCGCCCAGCCGCCCCATGTACAACGCTCTCTCGAACAGCGCCCGTCCCGAGACCACAAGACAAGGGCAAAACCATTAAGGTTGAGACTCGTCCTAAGAGAGCTGTCAAGGATCAACAAGACTCTAATATCTGAGGTTAGTAAGGCTCCAAATACTTCTAGAACACGTGACATTGTGTGCTTCAAGTGTCAGGGTCACGGACACATAACGAGAGAATGTCCGATCCAAAGAGTAATGGTTGTCACCAAGGGCGAAGAGTATGAATCACAAGATGGGGACGAGATTGATGTAGAAGAAGCCATAAGAAAGGTTGAGGAGACTGTAGCATACCCGAACGTAGGAGAATTCCTTGTAGCCTTGTCGTGTCTGAACTCTATGGTCGTGCCAGATGAAACTGCACAAAGGGAAAACATCTTCCACTCGAGATGTACGATAAGTGGCAAGGTATGAAGTCTTATTATAGATAGTAGTGCTTGCACTAATGTAACTCGCAAGTCCTTGGTCGAAAAATTAGGACTTACCAGCACCAAGCACCCGACGCCGTACCGCTTAAGATGGTTGAATGACCAGATCGAGATCAAAGTCTCTGAGCAAGTGACCGTTCCTTTCAGGATAGGAACATACCAAGGACCATGCACTATGTGATGTAGGTCCCATGCAAGTTGGACATCTCCAACTTTGCCGACCTTGGTAGTTTGATAAGGAGGCTCTACACAATGGGCAACACCAACTTCTACTCGTTTGTGCATGACAAGCACAAGTATAGCTTAGCGCCCTTGACCCCGGCTCACGCACATGAGCTCCAAATCCAAGATGGTTCAGTCCACCAAAGTAAGTAAACCTTATCTATTTGTGACTCCGAGTATCATAGAGAAAACCTTGTGTGCCAAGCAACCATGCTAGTAATGCTCTTCAAACAGAATGTAGTCGCGAATGCTTTTCTAGACGACACAACCTCATCACCATCATGGACGCCAAAGTTTTAGGATATGAGTTCATCAAGAACAACTACAAGGAGGATCCAGATTTTGGGGACATCTATCAATCTTGCAACAAAGAAGCCTTCAGATCATACTACATCCATGAAGGGTACTTGTTTCGGGAAAAGAGGTTGTGTATACCGTAACGGTCGATGAGACACTTGATACTTAGGGAAGCGCATGGCGGAGGACTCATGGACACTTCGGAATTGCCAAAACTCTATCCATGGTGGTCGAGCATTTCTTTTGGCCGGCATCTTAGGAGATATGTGGAGCGACTGTGCATCAAATGTGCAACATGTTTTAAAGCTAAAGCTAAGTCCCACCCTCATGGTCCTTTATCTCCCTTTACCTAATTCCTAATGCTCTATGGGAGGATATCTCAATGGATTTTGTTCTAGGTTTACCAAAGATAAACCACAAGGACTCAATTTTTGTTGTAGTAGATCGCTTTTCAAAGATGCTCACTTCATACCTTGTGACAAGACCAATGACGCATCACAAATCGCTGACCTATTCTTCAAAGAAGTGGTGCGCCAACATGGAGTCCCGAGTACTATTATTTTCGATCGAGACACCAAGTTCCTAAGCCACTTTTGGAGGACCTTGTGGTGGAAATTATGCACCAAGCTGCTCTTCTCCACCACTTTTCATCCCCAAACCGACGGTCAAACTGAAGTGGTAAACCGTACTCTAGGAATCTTACTTAGAGCTACGGTCGTAAGAATTTAAACCAATTGGCTTTCTTGCTTACCTATGGTTGAATTGCTTATAACCGAGCTAATCATTCGTCTTCTAAGTTTTCACCATTTGAAGTGGTATATGGTTTCAACCCTTTGACGCCAATGGATTTTATACCACTCCCCTCCGCGCCACTACCTTGACAAGGATGCAAGTGCCAAAGCCGAACTAGTCCGAAAATTACATCTCAAAGTCAATGAGAACTTGGAAAAGGAAGGCTGAATCGGTCAAGCAAAGAGAGGACAAAAAGCGAAAGTTTGTGATATTCAACCCGGGAGATTAGGTTTGGGTACACATGCGCCCGGAGCGCTTCCCGAACAAGCGCAAGTCCAAGCTCGCGTCCCGGGGGCGATGGTCCCTTCCGAGTAATTGAACGGATCAACGATAATGCCTACCGATTGGAGCTGCCTGGTGAGTTTCAATATCTCTTCAAGTTTTAATGTTGTTGATCTCTCCTTGTTTCATATCGAAGATGACGATGCACCCGAGATGGAGCAATCTTCAAGAAGGAGGGAGGGCATCAAGCCGGATGAACTAGGCAGGCCAATGACTCGAGTTAGGACACACAAGTTGAGAGAACAACTAGGAGAATCTGTAGTTAACATCTTGAACAAGGAAGAGATTGCATCCTTCCCAAAACGCTTTAAGATCGATATCGGGACTTCTTCGAGGAGCGTGAGAAAGATCAAGAACGAAAGTCAAGACCAAGCATCACGACCAGAGGAGATCCAAGACATTCAAGACCCTTTAGAAGCTGACCAAAAGGACCAAGAATCGACAATACCCGAGCTGGAAGAAACCGACAAGATTTGGCCCTTTATCGCGTCCTACAAGGATTATTTTGTGTTTACGACAAATATGTTTGCAGTAACGCCAAGCCCAAACAACTCCAACACCTTAGGATAAAGAGTCTTAAGGCCCATAGGCTTTTTAGGCCTTTTAGTTTCATTTAAAAAGGCAACAAAACACTAAGTTAGAAATTTGCCATTTTTCTTGTAATTTGCCATTTTTCTTATTTCCTTTTTGTTATTGGGTTGCGATATTTTCTTTTTTTCTTTAAGTAAGTCGGCCTTTGGACCCCCTGTATAAGGTCTCCTTGCAGCCATGTGACAAAGCACCCAACTTTGAAACCAATAAAGAACACAATTTTCTTAAAAAGAAATCACTAGTCATTAGCAAGGTAATCGTTTGTCTAAGACTTAGAACACACTGCAAGATCTCGAGCGGTTTCCCCTTGATCTAGAGTGTGCTTGAGTGTATCAAGATGATTAACAAAACCCTCATATTCGAGTTATATAGAAAATACCCAATTTTGAAATTGTGAACTTCCATGAAAATCGAATTAATGAATTCATACTTTAGAGAAGAGATGAAGATGACTGGAGAATACTAAAAACCTTAAGAAATTGACACAAAAACAAAAAAAAATCTGGAAAAAAAAATTCATTGTTTCTTCTTCGAAGAA
Organism: Lepidium sativum; assembly: GCA_023374145.1. Classification (NCBI taxonomy): domain Eukaryota; kingdom Viridiplantae; phylum Streptophyta; class Magnoliopsida; order Brassicales; family Brassicaceae; genus Lepidium; species Lepidium sativum. The sequence goes on along the minus strand of JAKUCM010001170.1, from coordinate 13 downwards.
TAAGAAACAAAAG